>JAKSZP010016224.1:0-73517 GCA_022478985.1 Massospora cicadina | reverse complement strand
GTGGGACCCCCACTCCTCAGGCAAATTATGCCAAAATTTGGAGGAAATTGCCTGCACTAACCTCAGGGCCCAATCTGCATTTCCAGACTGAGGGAGATGGTCCAGACTGGCTGGTACCAAAATCAAATTTGGCATGATTCATACCTCAAACTAGGCATCAATCAACTCAGTCCAGTTGCCTCAACTCTCTGGGATATATCATGGAGCTTGGATCAAGTGAATAGCCCAATTGATAGTTTGGAACAGGTCTTAAATAACTCAGGTCAGCTGCCACGGCCCTCTGGGACAAATCCAGAAAATCTGAGTCATACAAGCAGGCTGACTCATATGGCCAGGGTTCATTTGGCACTGTCAACCTGGCTTGGGCCCAAAGATGTGGAAAAATTTATAAGTTTTTTTCGATTTTTGCTTGGATTTCAAACATCCCACCACCCCATCATTCAACCAGATCCCATTGCCAACCCCTAATTGACCAATCTTATAGCACCTCCCCCATGCAATTTTCCCAGTACTTAAGGCAACTGCCCTGCCCAGGGGTGTTTGTTGGTTCATTCTCAAACTTTCCCGTGCTTTGCACTATAAAAACCTCGAATACCCCACTCAGCTTGTCGCAGCCTCCATCAGCCTTATTTTATTATTTAAAATTCCACTAATTGATCCATAAAAGCATGCTGTCACCCAAATTCTTGTTCTGATGTTGGCTAAACTGGATTATCTGGTCAATTGACTTTACCATGCGGCAGCAGATCATAAATAAAATAAACCAGCTCACCCCCAATGATGGAACCACTTCCTCATCTGTTATCACAAATATGTCAAACAAGAATCCATCCTTTTGTTCTTCCATGGGCTTCTTAGAAGGCGCTCCCCCATTGGAGCAGTTCCAGAAGTCCTGCTCTGCCGCTCAAGGACTTGGGACCCCTACCTGGTCCATCCACTGATGGTTCATTCTGACTGTTAGGGCCTGGAACACCCCATTCAGAGAGAGCTCAGACCCAACACTCTTCATGGGTATCATCCCCTCTTCTCTCACCCCTGATTGCGTGGCAGCCCTTGTTCCACCCCTCATTGGTGCACAAGCTCACTCGTTTAAGTCCAAAGCCAGCAATTAAGAACCCTGGAGGTGTTTTCATCCTCCCTGCTTCCCCTGCCCTTGGGGGTTGCCCCCACAAGACTTGCGGTTGCCCCCATTGCAACCATATTGTTTGCCTTGGGGCCTTCAGTATGTTAGTGAACTTTTGCTTCCCTCACATCCCCAATAAAAATCCACTAATACAAGTTACATGGACTGCTGTGCCTATGGCATTCTGGGCTCTCCAGTGGATGCTCACGCACCATGATTGGGAGCCCTGTCTAATTCTATCAGCCAAATCCATGACATCCAAGGCATGAGCTGAGGTGATCAATAATTAAGGAATGGAAGTTGCATTGGCAGGGATTAGGAATATGATCAACTATCATAGAAGCTAATGATTAAGGGCCCTGGAGAATTCACCAATAGTAGTCATGTAACCTTGGCAATTCAATATAAAGTCATGGGCCACGAGGCAAGATATTTATGAAACTCAATTGCACCAAGTATCTAATTTTTAGTGAGAATATAAAATTAAGTAGGCTAAGAATATTACAGATGGTTGGTCAAAATTTAAAAAGCAAGTATGCCCATGTTATTCTGAGTTTTCATGGTTATGGGGTTGCCTTCATTTTGTATATTACCCTAAGTTCTATTAATTACTTAATTACCAATAACAAATTGATGCATCTGATTGAGAGATGGGAATTTGAGCTTCAATATAAACACCTTTTTTATCCAATTTGGCAAGATTTAAAATATAGTTTAGATATCAAGTTCAGGATTATCAGCATTACAGTACCACTACTTGCAGTAAGTTGTCCTATTGTCCAGATTTAGCCCAGTAACACAATGAGACGACCATGGCCCACCACCCCCAACTTACTTATACTCACTATGAAAGGCAAATATTTCTTGTTTGTTAATTATTTTAATAATTACCATGCTTTAATTCAGTAGAATAATCTTTGGTTTGGCCTTTCTCCAGACTCCTCAAAGAGGTCTTTAATGATATAGGTCACTTAATAATTTTTTAAATTACATACTGATCCTAAATCGCTATTGGTGGACCTTGGACCACTTTTTGTTTAAAGCTCCAAAGATCTGAATTATAAGTTGCACTCTTTAATGGCTCATTCTTGGAGTCCAACCAAGTTCTTTCCTTTTTGTCTATTGGCTTTTATATAAATTTATATGCGCTCTCCTTTAGTCATCTTGGTACTGGCACCATTTTTGGTACTCTTTTACCTTTGCTGTTAGTATTTTTTTCCTTATTTGGGTGTATATTCATTCCCATTATCTCTACAGGAACAAGAGAGTTGCAAACACTGTCATGTCTCATGAAATAATTGTGGGAACAGATTTCAAGAATAAGGAGGAGCTCACCAGGGCCAAAGGCATCAAGTAGGCCGCCCTCCTCATTATGATGCATACCAAAGACCAACGTTGAGTAAGGGACAAGTATGCCCTGGGTAGATCTAGGGGTTCAGGTTATAGGGTGGCTGGCATTAATCAACGCATCTAAGTATACCAGTTATCTAGTTAACAAAAAGGGATCATTGCATTTAGTTTTAAACCAGGGAATGAGTTTCATTCAAAATGTAATATATCCTGAGTTGTTAATACTTATCTAAGGTTTAAAACTTGAGTTTGGGCCTAAAAAGGTACAGTAATATTGTGGATGATGAGTTGATACTATTGGTCAGATTTGATTCAGTACTCAGCAAATTGACGATATCTCACCTCCCCCAATTTCCTTATAAACCTTTTTGCTAGCCCAACTGCCTTGTTGGTTGACTCCTTTTAATTAAACTTAGTTTTATGTATATCAGATATTTTTGTTTGGCCTTGCTGAAGACCTCCTCAAGGAAGATTCAATGTACATGGGTAATTTTATTGTAACAAAATTTCTACTTTCTTTTGTGAAAGTGGTCTTCTCCCTGGTGGTATGGTTGTGCTTTGACATAATACCTCTATGAACAGGAGAGTGACAGAAATTCTCCTTACATTAGTTGGCCAACCATTTTATATTTAATCATAGAGATCTTTCTTTTGCAGGACTCTCCCTCAGTGGTAATGGGTCCATTAACTGTTTGTTTCTGTCATTGTGCTTCTCAAGTGGCTTTATTGTTTGCTTTAATTATTGCACAGCTCAAAGTTCTTTTCTAAGCATCTTTTGGAAGGGTCCTATGCTCCCTGCATGTACCTGGTGGGTTATGACCATTTTTAGGCCCTGTTGTAATTATTCCAAAAACTACACCATAAATTTAGTTAGAAATTAAGAAGGCGTAAGCTTCTACTGCTTTGGAAGCTTCTATCAATATCAATAATGGAAATTTTCGTCTGCCCTTCTTTAGTCTAACTTACTGGTTTAACTTTTCCTAGAGGAGCAAAAGGGTATTTATAGCTTCCAGATCTCAGATCACTTTTAAGGGTTGATAGAAGATTAGAATGCCTTCTGGAAACCCATCACCCTGACTTGTCTTCCTTCCAAACCTTCGACAAGTATTGTCTACTTTGTCAGGTGGGACGCCCTTGGTGTCCTATTATATGAATTCTGCAGTCAATCTCAGACCCTACTTTTAGTAGACATGGGTATAATGACATTTCCTAATTAGGTTTAGATACCCTCTAAATGAATGCTCAAAGCAAGCTTTACCTGCTGACTTTGATCAAGTAATTGGTGCTCTTCTTGGTAATTCTCTCATTCTAACTAATGGGGAGACTGGTCATTTGCACAATTGTTTCATGTAAGGAGTACCCTATATTTACCTGCTTTGGAAATGCCACATCTCCTTTGAAACTGGAGGTATTTTTACTTCCATACTTTCTTTTTTTATAAACTCAAGGAACATCAAGGTTTTACCCCAAATTATTAGTTAATATTTCAGTTAAAGTTACCATGATGGTTTCACCCATGGAGACCCTATTAATACTGCTCTCAGAAATACCAAATTTTCTTTGATAGTTGTCATCTTTCACTAACACTCCCTCATTATAAGTGTGTTTCAATTATCATCAGGATTATAGCCCTGAGCTATGTATAATAATAAAAGCAAGTGTGTATGTGTGTATGTGTATTTGCATGCATATTCTTGGATATAACTACAGCATGTAGAGTTTTAAAAGAGGATCTAGGTGGATAGGAGGGGTCCATGTGCACCTAAATGCTGGATTTTTAATTTTTAAACTAAATAAAAAAGTTTTATATCACAAAAAAAACTTTTCTTTCTCGTTGCAATCACTATTGCAACCTATTCAATTCAAGACTGAATCTAGTTTGATAATCTCACAGAGGAGATTAGTCTGCGCCCATGTCAGGGAGCAGTTGGGCAAGCAAGGTAAGAGGAGCAGGTGGAAGGCCCGCGGCCTCCAACGTTTGAAAACGCCCCAAAGAATCTGGCGGAATTGACAAAAATACTAAGAAACCAGCGGTCACTATTTCCCCAGAGATACTCGCATGGCAAGCATGATGCAACCAGTACATCAACACGCCACACTCCCAGCCACTTTCATCGGTGGAATTTGGAGTCCGCATGTTTCTGGACATCCAAAAAATTGCCTTATGGGAAAAATTTTGTGAAGATGTACACACAATTTTCCTGACCGCGGTGTATGTTGCACCTCACTCCATGTCATGCAGTTGGCTGGACCTAGGTTTCAAAAGCAAAATGGCAGCAAATGAGGCTGCAGTGGTGCACGTAGTGGTCAACCTCCCCAAAGGGCAATGGGTCATCATAACTAAATGCACCAGATGGACAAAATTAAACCAAATTTTCCTCACGTTCAACTTTTTGCCTACTACAGTAAAACGTGACAATTTGGAACAACACCTGAAAGATGGTCTCGCCATATACAGTGAAATAAAATCTTTCAAAGTGCAACGCTTCATGCTGATGCCACACCTGTGCACTGGCAAAGCCATTGCAGTACTGACCCCAACTGAGGAGATCGCAAAGGACCTAACCCAGATCCCACACTCCACTTTTATTGATATCACAGGGCATACCACCCACCCATTCCAGGTGACCATGGACAGCGCGCCCCCCATCTGCACCCACTGTGATGCATTCATCCATAAGGTACACGCATGCCCCATCAAGGAGGGCGTCACATTCCAAGAGCACCCCTCGGCGGCCATGGCCAGTGGAGAGGCGCACTACGAACCAACTGCAAGCACCAAGGAGGCCTTCCCATGGGGAGCACAAGGCTGCTACCTACTGGTAAAGCCTATCTCCCCACAAGAGTGGAAGAAGGCCAAACAGGCCCATAGGGCCGCAGCCAAGGAAGCGGCCAAAGCCACCACCACTATCCCACACTCACAACGCCAGGAGGACATGTAGACCTTCACGGTGGAAGCAACTTGGGAATCCATCAACCAATCAGATTGGGAAGCCCATGCCGAGTGGGCCACTCAATCTGAGGATCCAATGGGAGATTTGATCTCACCCAATCGTTGTACCCAAGCTCTGGTTGAAACTGACTTGGGACCCATCCCAACTGAGAAAATTTTTTTTGACCTGCTCAACGGGGCACCAAACTCACCCGCACCATAAAAAATTCATCTGACATCAGGAAAACAAAAAGTGAAGGCTAAAGCCAACGTGACTCTTTCCGCAAAAATCAACAAAAACTTCAATAGCGTTGCTGCTAACACCCACGCTGCTGTGAAGGCCCGCGGGGATATAGAAGAGGATGGTGGGCCCAGGTGCCCACCCTCTTGCACCTAAGGTGCGATGGGGGAAACCTTCACCATAGGGACGTTGAATATTGCTGGACTCAAGGCCTCCCCATCCTGGGCTAGGAAACTGAGTTTTTTACAACACAATTTACCCATGGATATCCTGGCCATCCGGGAGTCCTACTGTCCACGAGGTTCCGAGGAAGCTTGGAAAGCAATGCTCCTCCCATCCCTATCCTTTTGGTCGATGCACTGTGGGGTGCTAATTCAGAAAAATAATTTTTACAAATTTTTATTGTCGGAAACCTTCTTCAATGGCTGAGTCCTCATTGTCACTTTCTTGTGGGCCAATGTGGTACATGCTATCATCAACATCTATGCCCCAAACGGTGCATGTGAGCATTGGGAATTTTTCTCATTGGTCAAATCCCTCCCGCTACCCACAGACTCCTTCATAGTTGGCAACATGAACTGTTGGCTAAACACACCAATGGACTGGTGGCCTTCCTTACCCCACACCCCCCAGGGTCACATAGAACTACGTGTTCTAAAGACCACCCTCAGGTTAATGGATGCACTGCTGTGGCATGCCCCACTGCTCAAAAACATGACACAGCCCCACGTCCACAATGGCCAATTAAGGTCCATGATCCGCATCAACATTATTCGAATGCCAGCGAAATTCCAACCCCACATCTCCCACTTCAAGACAACAAAATTGGAATTCTTTGACCATTGACTGGTCTTGCTAACCTACCACCTACCTGTCACGGCTGCTAAGGCCCCACATTGGTACAAAATCCGCCCCCGAGCTTGGGTCACCAGGATTTTCCACGTGGGTAGAAGAGGCAACTATGGCAAAAAAGTTTGTTACACCGTTTTGTGCAGACCCCATTTCCACATGGGCAACTTTTAAAGAGGACACCATCCGCCACTCTCGCCATCTCTCCTCCAGATGCTCATGAGCCACATCAGCAGTTATCTCGCGCGCTCTGGAAGAATTGGCACACTTGGACTCCAGCATCCCAGTTACAGGATACAGCTCTGCATGGGGATGGAAGTGGGCGGAGGCAGCTGCCCACCTCAACGCACTCAAAAGACAACACAAACATTGAGTTTGTGTTCAGTACAGGGCCACACGCATCACAAAAGGTGACAAGTGCACCGCACATTTCTTTAAAAAATTTTGCACCATGCCAGAGCGTGGCCTGCACACAGGTGCAAAGATCAGATAATTCTATTGCAAAACACCGGCTGAAGTGGCAATCAAAATGCAACAGTATTGCTCCAAGTTGTACTGCTCTGACCCAATTTAGCTGGCTGAAGTGGCGGAATTTCTTGACCAAGCCCACATCCACTCCATTTTCCGATACCCAGAAATAATGAATTTGATTACTCTGAACGAATTATGGACAGCCATTTGCGGTGCACCAAACCAAAAATGCCCAGGCCCAGATGGCATTCCATATGAGTTCTTAAAAATATTTCAAATATATATCCCCATTGCTGCTCGCCTCACTTAACCAAAGCCTGATGAAAATGCGCCTCCTACCAGGAGGACATGAGGCCTTCACTGTCACACTCTTCAAGAAAGGGGATAAGCTAGACTTAGCCAACTGGCGCCCCATTTCTCTAACAAACACAGACACCAAAATTTATAACAAAAATCATGGCTAACCGTTTAGGGACTGTAGCATCTGCCACCATCTCCCCAGAACAATTCGGTTTCATCCCCAGAAGGTCAATTTGGGATAACGTGCACTCTGTGGCTAATGTATGTCAGTCCACAGCCTCTGGGGCACTTGTATTCTTGGACCAGCAAAAGGCCTATGATAGAGTAAACTGGGAATACCTCAGGGCCTGCCTCCATCAATTCTGCCTACCCCCTCGCTTCATCAACTGGGTAATGCTGCTCACAGAATCTGCAACAATGGCATTGCGTGGCCCTGGCTTCCTAACAGAAGTAGTCCACCCTCAAAGGGGCTTGCGACAAGATGACCCCCTCAGCCCACTCTTATACAACTTCAGCCTTGACCCACTACTGCGAAATGTGAATGCCCAACTCAATGGGGTCCATGTGCCAGGCCAAGCCCCAGTCAAGATAATGGTGTTCGCAGATGATTGTGTGGTGGGGGTGTCTAATAATCAAGATGCACGCGCGCTTGAAGCTCTCATCCAGGAGTATTCCCGGGTAAGCAACGCGGCAAAGAACGCTTCCAAAACCAAAATCATCCTCCTTGGTCAGTTTCAGAACTGCTGGACCCCAGCAATTAGTTCCCAACCCAGCCCATCTGCTCGCCCACGTCCTCGCCCTACTAATTCAAAACACACCGCCCCACTGGTGCTCCCCTTTGTGCCACGTCCTACCATAGGACCAGTACGCCATCTGGGCGTGTGGATGGAGGCAGGCGGATATGCGTCAGCAGTAATGGAGTGCCATATTCTGGATAACATGATGAAGTGAATCGCCTCTCTCAGAGCCCACCCTACTTCCCTTACTGGCAGGATTGTTTTAGCCAACTCCATGCTCCTCTCCAAAGTCTGGTTTGGAGCCCATGCCATCCCCTTCTCCCCAAGCTTCTACAAATCCTTGTATGCCTTGCTGCAAGGATGGCTTTGGTCAGGCCGCCTTCCACCAGTGCGGCTAGAGGTCATGTTTGGCCCTCAAAATCATGGTGGCATGGGTCTGCTTGACTTCAAAGCCCATGCCGCCAAGATCCTGGGTACCTGGATTGCGGCCATCACCACCCCTACACTCCCCTCCCAACACTGGTCCCATGCAGCCCACTCCAACTTCTCCCGCGCCTTGGGCCTCAACAATCCATCAACCCCCACTCCCTGATGAAATACCTCGCTTCACATACATTGGCCACAGGTCCTCACGGGGCTAAAACTCACTACAAACAAATCCTCCTCTCCATGCGGAGCGCTGAGTGGAGAATTTGTATTAGCGGACATACAACCCAAAGAGGCCGCCCCTCTCCTCAGTTCACTCAAGAGGTACAGGGGCTACCCATCCACAATGGCGTGATCCCCATTTGACCCCATGTCCTATCCAGGGTGGACTACCTGGACATGATGGACATCCCTTACTCCATTGAGACCCAAAAAAATATCTGGAAATATGTACACCATCCTCTGTTACAACCTCAAGTCCGCTCCCATGTGTGGTGCTGCCTGAGGCAGGTGTATCATACAGCTGAGCACTTTAACACTTTACACTCATCCTGTGTCATGTGTGGCCAGTATGGAACGCTGTTTCACCGCCTGGAGAAGTGCCCTACCTCTAAAGTGATATGGCTCGAAGTTCAACGTCTTCTGGGCCAGGATCAAATGCATCCCTTCAGTCTGTCAAGAGATATGTTCACTCTATCAATGGCCTCCCCCCTTCTGCCCTCCCTTTGTGCTTTGGTGGTTGCAATCGCCATGTGGACCATCCACACGATTGTCTTAGATGCCATCGCAGGCTCCACCCCACCCTCCCAGAAGCGGTCCACAGATTCTGGTCCCATTTGGTGGACCACTTTCAAGCATGGATGTTTGGATACCTCCCACTGCGTCGCCAACAGCTGGTCTCTTCCTGGTTCCCAGTCTGGTTCATCAAATCAGACCCCTTCCTCCACACGTGCTCAATTGTGGCTATGGCCCCTTCACACGTTTCCTCCCCCCCCCATAAGTGGCGTTCCCACTGGCAACAAGAGATAGCATCGCTTCTCTGGGGTGCCTCCCCTGATACTAAGTTTTGTCTCTTCTGAGTCATATTCAGAAGTGTCCATCATAAGGTCAGCCTTCCTAACAATAAATTTAAAATTTATATCACAAAAAGAAATTTATGTATGTTTTAATGGAGTTTAGTATATTGTTATGACTGAGCAATTTAATATTTGGTTAATAAATTAATGGTTTTACCAAGCAGTTGGTGGTCATTTTACTAATTATCAAGTTATTTGTTTTATTAAATAGTAAGTGATTTGTTATTTGATAGGGTAAATTTTTTTGTCAAGATTTAGTGGTTTTAGGTTAATTCAATAATTTCAATTTGTTTTGGGTGATAATTAGTGGCTTTTAACTGATTTGATAGGTTTGATTACTATTTACCTTATAGATAGTCATCTACCAATATATATAAATTAATATAAATAATATTATATGTCAAATTATACCTAAAACAAGTTGGGTAAAAAGGGCTTTCAACACAATATGGAATCTTAATTAACCATTTCAAAACATTTGTTATTAAACCTGAGCAACGCCAGGTAATACCGCTATTATTTGTTTGATTTAATAGTTTCTTTTTATTAAAATATGACTGAGTGGTTAATGGTTTTTGGTTGATATGATAGGACAGTTAGTTTTGAATAAGTGGTTAATAAAATTTGGTCAAATCAACGTCAATGGGTTTGTCTGAGTGGTTGATGGTTGTTGGATTTTATAATTTATTTGAGCCTACTTGTGCTTATTTGTACCTAAATCTAACAATTTGGGGAAGAACAACACTTATTTTAAAACTAATTAATTATTAATAATATTCAAAAACTGGGCTTTTATTTAATTTTTATCAGTTGCAATGAGAAGATCAAAAGTCAACCCTATTAATAAGTTAATGCTAGTATATAAATGTTGAGACTCAAAGTTTATATTGCTTTGTAACATCTGAATTAGAAAAAATTGGGATGCAACCTATTGGATCATTCAAGACTCACCTCGCTTCAATGTGAGGGAAGATGGGGAATTAATAACAGGGAAGATGAACCCGTGAGGAAAAGATTTAATATATTTATAGTCCAATTAGATGGTGGGAAAATATTTTCACATTGCTGGACCCCTTGACCCTATAAAAGGGGCCAGTCTCCATGGAGTAGATTGTACTAAATTAGCTGTGACCTAAAAGGAGACTCCAATGAACTTCCCAAATTTGGCCAATGATTTGGGGCAATCTGACCACCCAAACTTGTGGTATTTACCTGAGTTCTACTAACAAATTTATTTCTCCAATTTAAAGGGTTTCACAGAGAATTGGCAAAGGTCTTCAGGCCAAATTGTCTCTATTTTAATCCTTACTTTGAACCAGTACATTATTACTAAACAATCAGACTTGTAATTGTCCAACATTACCTCCTTTAAGAGTTTTAGGGAAAGAGTAAAGACACAAGAATCAGCCATGGACTTGGTTCACAGTAACTCCAGTAGCCAGGGATTTGATAGAGTACTCATCCCCTCGCTTATAAGTGATTAGAAATGGGCCTTCCCTGATAAAACTGAGCTTCTCACTTCTTGGAGTGATTTGATTGTGGTAATACAGTACCAAGACATATACTTGAAATGAAGGAAGAGGTGACCAACACTCATTTGTGGTTTGGCCTTCTTTGGTAACAGTCTTTGCTATATTAGTCATGGCACCTCCTCTATAAGGGTGGTTAGCCTGGCAGGTAAAACTGCTTCCACCCTAGTGCAGGTTTTGAGTTCAAAACCTGTACTGGCTAGAAAAATTCTTGGTGAGGTATAATTGTCCTAAGGTTGACCCACCTCAAATATTTTTTAAGAGTGGTTAGCTGGGCAGGTAAAACTGCTTCCACCCTAGTTCATGTTTTAATTTCAAAACCTATATTAACTAGAAAACATTTGGTGCGGTATATTTGTCCCAAGGTTGACCCACCTCAAATATTGTTAAATTAATCATGGCCTCTGATTGTAATTGGATGATGTGGTGGGCCAACTTTTTAATGGCTTGCTCAGAGGTCAATCCTGTCAGAGAAAATATCTTTGGCTAATAGTTCTGACACCCCTAGTTCTTTCTCATATAACACACAGAAACTGGGACATCTTGAGGATGCTATGGTAGCTAATATCATAAGCCATGAGGGCACTGGGTAAGAAAATATCCCAGTGGAGAGGGTCTGAAGTGGCCATTTTGCGTAATATTGAGACCAGGGTTCCATTAACTCTTTCCACAGCACCATTTGTGGAAGGGTTATATGGGGCTGAGAAGAGTTGTTGAGCTCCTATGGAGGTGGTGAGGAACGTCACCTTTTGGAAGGCAAAATTTTTTCCATGTCACATAAGAGGACTTGGGGCACCCATGCCAGGTGAAGATAAACTGGTGTGAGGAGGTAACCTTGGCTTTAGCAATCTGAGCGTGGAGAGCAGTAGCTTTAACCCATTTGGTGAAATGATCAAATATGACCAAGCTATATTGACTGCCACCTGTAGTCTGAGGGAGAGGACCTACCACTTTTAAACTTATGGTGTGGAAGGGTTGTTGGGACATAGTCAATTGATACTGATACCGTGTCTTATAGCTGGATTGCTTTTTACAGGGCAGACAGGCATCCAGGACTTCAGCTATGTTCTCCATGATGCTTTCTCAGTAATACCGCTCTTTAATCCACTAATAGGGTTTTCAGACTCCTCCATGTCCCATGATAGTGTGAGACTATATGATCACAGGTACTGCGCTCAGATGACCAGAGATAGGGCAACCAGTTTACTCCTACTTTATTGTATAACTTCCCACTTTCCACCAGGGTGTTGTGGGAGTGCCGTGCTAGCATCTTTTGTACAGGTTCATCTTCATCTGCCCATGAATCAGGAATTATGAGAATTCATGCAACCTCTATGCTTTTCTATTGTCAAGGTGAAGGATAGGCAGCTGCTTCAACCCATCAACGTGCATATGACTCATCCCAGCTTGATGCTCAATAGTCATATCATAGTGCTGGAGCTTAAGAGCCCAGCGAGCCAACCTCCCAGTGTGGTCCTTTGTATTGTGTAACCACTTAAAGATGCGTTGTCAGTAATCACTTTAAATGAAATCCTATATAAAAAATGGTGATAGTATTTGACAGAAAGTAAGAGGGTAAGGCACTCTTTTTCAGTGACGCTGTATTTGCATTCAGCTTTTGAGAGCATCTTCCTTAAATAAAACACAGGATGATTGACCCCATTTCTCATCTAACTGAGCCAAGATAGCTCCAACAGCATAATTAGAGTCATCTATGAACAACATGAAAAGCTTACCATATTCAGGGTGATGGAGGATAGGCCTTTTTGCAATAAAACCTTCATGGTATCAAACGTGGCCTTTATTTTTAGCACCCCAATGAAATGGAGTATTCTTAGCCAAGAGACGTAAATGGGCTCACTAAGCTGGTCAAACTTGGGGATGAATTGATGGTAATACCCATCATGCCCAAGAGTACTTGTATGTCAAAAAAGGTTTTGGTCTCAGGCATCTTAAATATCACTTCCACCATAAATGAAGGGGTTGTATCCCATCTTGAGATATAGCGTTCCTGAGGAAATCCAACTTCTATTGGAAGAAAGTACATTTTGAGGGCTTCAACTTGATGTTTGATGCCCACAACTGTTAAAACACTTCCTTCATGTGAGAGAGATGCTTGTTGAAGTCTTGGAAAAAACTGTGTAGTTATTGAGATAGACAATCACGCAGCTGAGCTTGAGACCCTGGAGAATATAATACATCACCTGCTGAAAAGTGGCAGGTGCATTTCATAACCCCTGGATTAGCAAAGTGTGTTGAAAAAGACCCTCGCTTCAAATAAGGTTCACTTCTCCTGATCTGGTGGAGAAAGGTCCATCTACCAATATCCACTAGCCAAATTCATGGCGGAGAGGAACTTGGACCCAGAGAGCTGTGCCAGAGCGTCGTCAATTCAGTAGATTGGGTAGCTGTCCTTCTTAGTGAGTTTATTATGCTTATGGTATTCTATAACTACCCAATAACCTCCATTTTTACTCCATAAGTAAAAGAGGGAATTCTCAAGGGCTTTGTGGGGCACCAGCAACCCAGCGTCCAACAATTGTTTGAGCTCTTTCTACATCTGTAGCTCCTCAACTTTTGATTTGTGGTAGTAATTAGATCTAATGGGATGAGCATCCCCAACGTCGGTAGTGCAAGTCCAACCCTTCATATGTCCATATTCATTATCAGATTTGGATAAGAACGCTATAGGACTCCAGTAAACTATGAACTTTATTAATCTCTGCAGGGATTAGATCATCAGAGATATGAACAGTGGTCAGGGTGCATAACGATTAATCATCAGGTAGGCCCATATCTGCCATAGACCTGATACAGTGAACTTGTTTAATGTCCTCAATAGGGACCAGCAGGCCTCTTCCAATCTCCTGATGCTTCTTAATGACCATGTCCTTGTTTGTGAAATTCCCCAACTGGAGATTGATTGGCCGCTGATAAGCTGAGTCTAGGATACCTGGCAACACCTGAGGTTCCAAAGAACTTATTTCATCAATGCATGCTAAATTCAGAAGGCAGTTGTGGGGGATTTGCATAGTAATTTTGGTGTCTATACCCTTTTGTTAACCCGCTTTGACTACTAACTCCTCTGACGCATACAACGGAATGTCCTCTGAAGCATCCATGGAGTCAGGCAGCTTTTTTGTGTTTCTGCCCAATATGGTATAAATAAGATTGAGAGCGGAGGAAAGTACTCGATGATGAATGTGTATTCTTTTTTCTTAGGCTCATCATTTGTAAAGACCAGGGGAACTTCATAATTTAGAAGGGAGAGGAATGCCTGTTTTATATTAATGATTTCGCCATACTTAATCGTTAATTTAATGCCAATTAGTAGGTTGTATGCATGATTGTTTAATGCCACACTGGGGGAAGACAGTTAGAGTTTTCCGATTTGTATGGGTAGTGAAGAGTAGGCTCCAATAGCTTATGTGTTGTTGGGCCCCACAGTTCCAAACTCATGCAAATAGTCCAGGTCAGGTTCCAACTTAAGTTTGTTGATGAGCTTTGAAAAAACCACGTTCACTGGATCACCTTTACCAAGAATGGATAGAACTTACACCCTATTTATGACAACCTCTACTTTTTTTTACTGTGCTACCAAAAGTAGGGGGGAGAGCGAAAACCTTCTTCATTTGGAGAGTGGTGGAAAAGCATTGAGCCATCGCAAGGTATTTATCTTTAACAGATTGGAGGGTATGAACCTTCTGGGTAGATCAGATCACTGTACCAATAAGCTGGTAAGCATCACTGGCAGTATTGATCACCTCTGAAAACCTCAACAACTGTTGGAGATAGGTGCATCAGGGTATCATGGATATATCAATTCTTTCAGGGCTCAACATATCCAAATCTGCACTCCCATTGGGGTCCCAAGACATAATAGCCTGCATCATCATCACTTCCTTCAGGATCATAATCAGAGGGATTGTCAATGCAACTCAACAAGTTACTAAGAGGGGGTTGAGAATTGGCTTGATCTCCTCACAGGAATGGACTTTTTTGCGCTCATCTACCTATTTGACTTTTGAGGGAACATCAAACCTGTACCAACTTTTGGGGGAGGCGTTGAAAGTTTAATGGCTTTGCCTTTTGCCTTAGAAGGGATAGATTTGGGTTGCCCCTTGCCATAGATTTTGAGCGAGGTACAGCTGGAGGAGATGATGATGGGGATAGAGGTAGCGCCTTAGTGGAACGTGACACTTCAGACACCTTGGAAGACTTCTCTGAAAAGGAGGAAAGCAAGGCAAAGTGATAGCTAACTTCACCAGCTGAGCTTTGGAAACAGAAGTTGAAAGATAGCATTGCCCTGTCACTGCTAGTACTCTCTGCATATCCTCACATGGGGGAGCGCATCTTGTGGTGGTAACTTTTTGGGAGCAGATTTTAAAGTGGAACCAGCCATAGAAGAGGCTGGAGAGGTTATAGATGGTTATCTCAGAGCTCCTTGCATTTTACTGAGTCCATAGAGGTCAACCACTTCTAGTAACGTCTCCTTGATATCCCATATATTTTTTGAAGGAACGCTTGATAAAAGAAATATAAATCACCAAAGAGGGATGAGGCGCCAATCCAGCCAAAACATCAGCAATAGCATCATTGAGTGGGAGCATTTCGGCAAGCAACAGAAATTGAGCTTTAATATAAAAGCGCTCAACAAAAGAGGTTATCAATTCTCCCTTTTTAAGCTAAGGCACATAAAAGCCTGTTTTTGCTGTTGTAAACTAAGTGAGGAGCCAAATTCATCAATAAGCGTTTGTTTAACCTCCGCCCAAGTGCTAAGGTTGGTCATATGTGTAACATTATCTCTTGATCCATGTGACTCAAACGTGGAATGATATAGTTAGTTTTTTGATGGACAGTCTCTTCTTTTATCACTGATTCATAAACGAACAGGAAGGATGCAATACTTCCCTCACCAGGTGTGAACTTGTCTCTGAGAGGAGGTTTGAGATTAATAGTGGAGGGCCCATAAGGGCCTAATGAAGAGTGCTGCTAAAGCCTTTTTAAAGTGAGACAAAGCACTGGCTAGTTGTTGCTCTAAAGCAGCTAGCCTTAGCTCCAGCACAGTTGTCAAATCTAAACAAGATTTTTGTGTTACTAATAATGTTAAAGTCTTAAGTTTGACCTTGTGGTGAGCAACACTTGTTGGATTTTAGGATTTACTTGAGCTCGCTAGTGCTTTTTTGTACCTAAACTCCAACAATTAGTGGATGAACACTAATTATTTTAAACTAATTATATATTAATAATATTCAAAAACTGGCTTTTTAATTAATTTTTATTAGTTGCTTTGAGGGGAACAAAAATCAGCCTTCTTAATAAGTTGATGCTAGTATATAAGTGTTGAGCTCAAAGTTTGTATTTCTTTGTAACATATGAATTAGGGATATTGAGATGCAACCTATTGGATCATTCAAAACTCACCTCACTTCAATGTGAGGGCAGATGGGGAAGTGACAACAGGGAAGTTGAACCCAAGAGTAAGGCATTTTATATAATTAGTCTAATCAGAAGGTGGGAAAGTATTTTCACCTTGCTGGACTCCTTCTAACTCTATAAAAGGGTCTGGTCTCCATGGAGTAGATTTTACTAAATTAGCTGTGACCTGGAAGGAGCCTCCAATGGACTCCCCAGAATTGGCCAATGATTTTTTGGCAATCTGACCACCAAAACTTGTGGTATTTGGTCGAGTTCTACTAATAGATTTATTGCCCTGATTTAAAGGCTTTCACCAAGAATTGTCCAGGGTCTTTAGGCTTTTTTCTGTATTTTCATTTCTAACTTTGTTCCCAATGCACTCTTACTACATAATCAGACTTTGAATTGTCTAACAATGGGTATATATATAAAATCTGATATAATAATTGAGATCATCTTCTAATATATAAAAACTGTAGCAAATCATGTGTATCAGGACGTTTGTTTTATAAGCTTTAAAAACTGCTTAATTTGGTTCCCCTAATCAATAAAATGCTTTTTGCAAATTAGTTAAAAGTTGATTTATTAGTATGGAAGAAATGTTAACACAATTTATTTTAAATACGTGGGTTATACAGAATCTAAAGCCCAAAACAACCATCATATTTTTAATAATAAATTGGACCTTACTTTTCCAAATAACCCTTGTATAGAGAAATGATCTAGAGAGTCATTTAATGTTATCTTATTGATTTGATAGATAATTTTGTTCTAGCAAGTGGTTGATGGTTTTTTGTTGATTTAGTAGGAAATAGTTAGTTTTTGAGGTGTGATTAGATTTTGGTTAAATTTGATAAGTTCAATTATATTTGGCTTTGTGGTTGCTGGTTTTTAATTAATTTTATTGATCAATTAGATTTGGCTGAGTGGTTATGGTTTATCTATAGTATAATATCAAAATTAATCAATTTTTAATTATCTGAAATTCTATAGACACTGTAGCAAAGCATGGGTAATGGATGCTAGTTAATTTATAATTTATATATAATTTTGCTGCAATGATTTTACATGTAGAGACCCCTATAATTACCGCCTTTGAAACCAACAATTCTCCTTTGGAAATAACAGAGACTTCTAGTGTCACTTCTTCATTCTTGGGGGAACTTGAGGGTTGGCAGGGGCCTAGACCCAACTTGGTAATTAATAATTAATTTAGTAAACTTTATGTTCTGAACTCATTTCTGTGAAACAATGCAAACCCTCAGCAGAGGGGAGTGCATAATGATGGTGGTTATCAATCTTAAGATAGCTATCAAAATGAATTTATCTTTTAAAAGCCAAAAATGCTATTTTAATGATAAATACTTGAATACAAATGTGTATTATATAAGTTAATCTGAGTATAGATCCAAATCAATTTCTGTGTACCATATTACCCCTGATAACCCTCAGTTGACCCCCAAATGTTATCTGCACTCAGAAGCAGATTTTATTAAAACAATATGTCAGAAAGTATACTACTGAAGAGAATTTTGCTGGGTATGTCTAATAAGTCATATGAGTGGCAAACTATCACACTCCTTTTTTTGAAACGCATCCTATTGACATTGTTAATCCTGAAGCTAATCCTACTTCTGAGTTGCTTGCATTGTTTGTATTATATAAAGTGTATTTTGGGTATTTTCTCTTTCTGCTATTCTTCCTTTACCTTCAGAAAAAGTCTAGAACAGCTATTTTGGTGGATACTGGTGCCTCTGAGAACTTCATTGATTGAAACTAGCTGATTACCTTGATTTACAATACTTACCTGGTGGTATAGTTAGGTCAAATGCCTCCCAGTGTTTTCCCACAATAAAAGTACAAATGCCAGTTGATTATCAAGTTGGTAAGTAGAACTTGGCTGACCACTTCTTGCAGTCAAAAATATGCAGTTTCCAATTACTCAGGAGTAAAGAGGTGGCTTAATTAATTTCAAGGTTAATTTTAAGGCCAATACCTGTCTTTGTCTTTTAAAGGTGGAAATAGAATTTATAATCCCTTTGTCTAAGGTAGACACACAGAGCAATTGCCTCAATGGCCCAATATACATGACCTTAGTCTTTCATCTTTCTGAATCCCACTTTATAAGTTCCCTTACCTTCCTGTTTTGAAGGGTTAGAGTCTTCATATGATGCAGCTTCTGAAAATGCCCTACCTGATCATTATGATTCTTTTTATTTCATACACCAATTGACCTGGTTTACATTACTTCACCAATATACCCTTTTGACTTTTGGAGGAAGAGGCATTGTTAGATGTTTGGGTTTCAGAGATACTTGCTATAGGATCTATCTTTCAGCGTACTTCTCCAGTATGCTCACCATTTCTCTTTTTGTAAAAAGTGGAAGGTACTCTGCAGCCTTGTATAGATTATGGTAACGTGAATAATGTCAACATAACATCTGCATCTCATTCCTATGGAGGTATATATTGCCCCTTATGTGGAGAAAGCCAAAGTCTTCTCCAAGTTAGATTGTTATAACGCGTCAAACCATATCCATGTCAAAAATAAGAAAGAATGGCTTACTGCATTATGTGCCAAGAAAGTGGATTGTAAAATTTAGGGCCATGCCTTTTGGTTGTAAAAATGCTCTTTCAATTTTTCAACTACATAATAATGCAGCATTAGATGAGTTGTTAGATGTATGTGGTGAAGACTATTTGGATAGCATCTTGTTTTCTTCTCTGATCAAGCGTCTTATAAATTAACCTTTGAAAAGTAGTTGAACATTTGAGAGCAGAAATTTTGACGCTAAAGCTAAGTAAGTGTTTATTTTATAATTCTCATTACACCTTCTTGGGAAACATTATTTTTTAAAATGTCTATATGACTACTCCAGTCAAGTAGACGGCAATTTGTGATTGTCCAAAGCCTAACTCATTTAAAAATTTTATAAATTTTAGGGACATGCACCTTCCATAAAATAATTTACTCTAAATCTTTAAAAGGTTGCAGCACCTTGTATAAAGCCAGTGGAGCAAAAACTCTTAGTTAGTCATCTTCCCTGGTGGATGCCTTCTAGGCCATGAAGTGCACTTTGCTCTCCACGTCAGTTATTCATCATGTGGACACTGGTAGGGAGTTTATAGTGGCTAACAACACTTCCAATTATGTTATCACTTCTGCTCTGTTACAAGTGGCAAACAAAGAGTTGATCTTTCTGTAAGATATAATCATAAAAGATTTCTTAATTTGAGCTAAATTATGCTGTTTGTGACAAAGAATATTTGATGGTAGTGAAAACATTACCATAATAACTCCATCATTTTTATGATTCTTTCCAGCTAATCAGCATTCAGGCTAACCATTGGGTATCTCTGCACTACTATCCCCACACATCCTGATCTGACTGCTACCTGATGGCATGAGATCCTTGCATAATTTGTGTTTGCCTATATCCTCACAAAATGCAAAAAAATGGTTTGTCTGACTCTCTAATCTAAAACCCTGCTTTACATCCTGATCCCAAGAGGTGGAGCTTCATAACACCCATATAATGATTTCCTTAAGTAAGATTGTATCTAAGCATTTCTCCACCACAGCATGCAATCTATTTCTTTCTTCTCTGGAAAATCTAGAGGAGTATGGTATATTCATAAAAGTCTCCCGTTCTCAGTCTCTATCCACTTAATATACCTTAATTCTCACCAAATAATACATAAATTGAGAGAATATAACAGAGGAGCACCATATAAAAATAACATGATATGGTTCCAAGGATGCTTATGGGCTTCCAAAGTACCACTTTTCCTATAGATAACCAAGGAAAATCATGATGGTATAACTGTAGGCATCCTGGGAAGGCAAAAACCCTGGAGGATGTTTACCTTTATTATAGCTGGAAGGTAATTTCTGCACAAGGAGCTTTTGTTACAAATGAGTGCTTTGTTTGCAACAGGTTGAAACCAAATCTTCATCTCCTTGATGGCTTGTTGGTACCAGTCCAAAAGGCATAGAGTTCATGAAACTTCCTCCTAGTTATTTTATTGTGGACTACTTCTCGCTGTTGGTATGATGCTATCATGGTTGTGGTAGACCGGTTCACTAACTTAGCCTAATCTATACCATGTCACTCCACAGTAAAAGGTGCAAAGATGGCCAAGTTAAATTATTTCCCACGTTTTCTCCGCTCATGGCAAACCTCAGGAGATTATCAGTGAGTATGGACATCAATTCATGTCCTTATTTTGAGAAGGGTTGTACAGGGAGGTACAACTTTTTCCATGTCATTCTACTGCCTTCCACTTACAATCAGATTGGCATATATAGCGAGTGACAAATGGTTAAAACAATTCTTGCAGTGTTATAAGGCGGTTGACCAATCATATTTGGCCTCACACCTTCCATTTTGCCGCAATTTATCTAAAAAAATGCCCAGCATTCTTCCATTGGGTGCTCTCTCTTCTTTGCTAAAGATAGGTCTGACTCCACGTTTAATATGGATTAGTTGTAGATCAAGGTGGAAGCAGTGGTGGACTTTGCTAAGTTCAACAGTAAATTCCAACAGGGGGTAATTACAAAATTTTGAGGCTGCCATAAAGGTTTATAAGGTGAACGCTGATGGTAAGAGAAGGATTGGGCCTGAATATAAAGAGTGAGATCTTGCGATGCTTGATTTGAGAAATAACATTATCAAGCAGCCATGCAAGAAGTAAAAGACAAAGAGGATATGACCTTACCATATTAACAAAATGTGGTTCATGCTCCTAATAGGTAATCTTTTTGCAAAAATTCAGAATCTTTGCAACATTTCAAAAGAACAAACTTACTCCATTTGAGGGTCACCCTCCTGAGACCACAGAGTCATATCTTGTAGATGGGGCACCTTGAGTGGGAAGTGGAGGAGATTGTATTTTCTAGTCATGTGATTGAAATAAGGTCAGATACCTAGTTTCATAAAAAGGGTTTGACACCGCAAAAAACAGTTGGTTTCTGGTCTGCAATTGTGGCCATGCACAATACTTATTAATATGTTCCATAAATACTTTCCTGATGCCTCAGACCCTAAGGCTAACCCTTAAGCTTCCACCATGAAGCTTTATCCAGCTCACAATAACTTTTCCCTACTGACGCCACAGGTTGAAGGGTGATGCCTCAAAAGCTAGAGGGTAAAGTGATGTCTCATTCCATAATTTAGGAATAGATTGCAAGTATAAAGAGGAGGCCACTAGGTCCAAAGTCATCAGGTTGGCCACTCTCCTTGATTTATTAATATGTAGAGCAATAATGGTAAGGTCCAAGTATGCACATGTTAGATCTAGGGGTTTGCTAATGGGTTGGCTGAAATTACATTAATAACTTTAAAGTTTTTTAGATATTTAGTTAACAGAATTGGGTCATCACATTTAGTCACAAAGCGAGGATCTGTGTCTCATTTAAGTATAATATAACTGATTTGGTAATTTCTGAAATTCAAAAATCAAGTCTGGGCCTATTGAATGTACGGTTCTACTATTAAAGATGAGATGATCTGAATTGACAGATTTGTTTCATTACTCAGAGAATTGGTCATTGCTCACCCCTAACTTCCTTATAGTCTTTTTTGCTAGACCAACATCCTTTTCAGTTGATTCCACTTAATAAACCCTAGTTTATATATATAGAATGTACTTTTTTGGCCTTGCTTCTGACTTCCTCAAAATGGTCTTGAATTCGTTTTTTTAGTCTGAAGGTACTGTGCCAAAGGATCCTGAAAGTCAATTGTTGAAGCAGTCTAAGGCGTACAAGAATATATTATTATTTTTGAGGGTACCAAGTCACTTTTAGGTCTTATTAGCTACAGTATCCAACCTATTTTTAGCATGGTAAAGGCTTATTAAAGTCTAATACCAAAAAGAGGTATAGAAATAATGATGTCATTTTATTTTAGTATAGAATAGTGGTTTTTATATGTCACATTTAACAATATATAAACCCCATAAGGAAAGGGAATAAAATACTAAAGAGGAATCTGGATAGAAGGCTCTCAGTCAGGCAAAGAATACAGATTGTACAATTCCTTTGTGGCATACTTTTGATAATGGGAAAAGGTGTGTTGAATGTATCAAATCAGATGAGTGTTTGGTATCACTTTGGTTAATCTATAGAAGATTCCTGATTGTTATCCTTTTGTGAGTACATCTTAATTTATTGCCTTGAGTTCCAACTATAATAATGGTCGCTTGGCATTTCAATGAATTATTTTTGTTTAAGCAGGATATCATCTTAGTTATCTTATGCTATAATTAATCTATAAAAAATTCCTAATATTAATTTGAGCTGTGCCAACTATTGATTTTTCCATGTGCTTAATTAAGGTAACTTCTTTAACCTATTTGTCAGATCTAGGCGTTGATTCAGTCTAGGGATATAAATGGTTGAAATTCTTTCCATTATGTCCAATATTTTTTATATCTGACATCACCCCCTTCTAGAATATTGATAGATGAGTACTGATATAAGTATTGGCTATGTACATGGTTGAAAATTTCTTATTTTATAAAGCTTGATTTAATATTCATCCCCACGCTTATAGTTTTAGCTTATAAATCACAGATAGCATAGAATTTCCCTCCTTGTGGTGCTATATGATTGTTAATATCAAACTAAATCCAAAACTTAAATGCAGGTAAAGGTAGGTGGGATGCATTTTCAGCTTGACCTTCTCTTGTAACCATTTTGGCTGATTTGTCATTACCTCCAATAGATATTTTATACTCTTCTGTCTTATTTTTTGGCTTTTTTTAGGATCTTTAGTATTATCACTGGTAACCTCACAGGATATTAGAGCTGTGATGTCATGTTTCTTCTGTATAAGGCCTTGAAGAGTGACATTTTGATGATACAATGGAAAATTACCCTGTAAGTCATCAAAACACCCAGGAGATATTGGTTCTATTGTAATAAATTGGTAGTGGCCATCTTGTGTTTTATTAGAACTTGTTCCAATTTCTCTTTCAGCTTTGCACTCTCATGGCAACAAGTCAAAGAAAAATTATTGGCTTTTGAGGTTCCAGATAGTACAACATGGGTTAGGAAATAACCTTCTCTAACATTTTAGAGGTTATAACAAGTCTCAGGGGGGCTGAAGATATGTTCATCTTAGAGAATTGGAATTTAGGCTGACTATTGATATAGGTTGTAAAAAATTATTAAAGAAATGCTAAGTAATATCTAGAGTACCAAGGTAAAACAAGATTTTAATGAGTGATAAGCAAAACCAGGTGTGAGGGAGAAAGGAGATTAGGAATTAAGGAGACAATGGCACAGTTCATGTTCACATTGTAGTATATCAGGATCCCTTGTTGGGGGATGGACAAAAATCAAATAATGATAACACAGTTTAGTGGTTTCATTATTAGTTATTATAGATCCAATAGGTGATAAGGCATAATATATGTCATAAGGTGGTTGATGGGAAGAGGAGAGGAGTTACCACTAAAAAATCCTAAGGCCTAATATCACAATAGAAAATAACTTGTTGGGTATTCTTCCCTATCTCATTGACCAGTAGAGCACTAATGAGGCAAAATATCCAGAGTTCCTTAGGTTGCAAACTCAGTTTTACATGAGAAATTTGCTTTGTGCTTGAAGAAATAAGAATACTAATTATTTCAGGCATTAGGCCTGATAAAAAATTGGTTGATAAATTATAATAATAATATAAGGCTTTAACCCCAAATAAAAAAATAGTAATTATAAACCAATGTTAATAGTAATAATAGTAAAGTTGACATCAATTACTCTAATTAATATATCATGAATGTAGAGTCAAGGCTTCACTTTAATTTGGAGCAAGGTTCCTCAATCAAACTATACATTTCTTTTAGTTATTGAATATTAGAGTGCTATAAATAGTTGTTGAATTCACATGCTTGTAGCTAAGGTTCTCACAACTTTTGAAGTTCTTCCCATTGTCACATAGTTGTACATGTGGGCAATCGTGCCTAGTAATATGTTTTGGTTTAAAAATTAGTTTTAGCCTTGGTGTTCTGCGTGGGAATAGCGTTTGTTTTGGCTTACTTCTTGAAATAAACAATCCCTAAAAGAATGTATAAATTTCCACTTATAAATTAAGGCAATGGACCTATGAATAAAAACTGAAGGTATAAAACACCTGCTGAGGGGTCGTTGGCTGTTACTTATACTTGACTATATGTAGTTTTGATTTTTTACAAGCTTTGCAATCGCCTAAGACTTCCACTAAATAGTTCATTAATCCTTCCCAATAGCTTTGGTTCTTAATCCATATGCAAGTTTTTCTGGCCCCTTCATGTCCCAAGGTATTGTGGGCTTCCATGAACATAGATACCTGTTCCATAGGTCGCAAGTAAGGTAGACAGTCAGTTCTGACTTTCTTGTTTAGTAGCCCATCAAGAACACTATATCTTATGAGTATATTTAAACATCTTTTGAACTTATTCATCTTCTTCCTCCCAAGTGTCTGCTTCAAAAGTTGGTCATGTAATCGTTTAGCTTTGATATTGTCTAAATAGAGTGAGGGCAATTGGTTCAGTCCATCTACGTTCATGTTTTTTGATTCAGCTCAATGGACAATGTTCATGTGATAGACCTGATGTCTGAGAGCCTATTTGCTAGTCTTACTGTCAGATCTTTCATGCTTCACAGCCACTTTAAAGAAACGTGGTCTGCAACAAATATAAGTTTAGCATTGTACAAAAAGGATTAAAAGTGTTTCACTACCAGAAAATAAGCAAAGCATTCTTTCTTCATGACACTGTAATTTCTCTCAGCCTTTGAAAGCATCTTGTTTTAACAAGCCATGGGTGGTCAATACCCCCTCATCCAGTTGAGAGATAATGGCTCCAACAGCTAATTCAGAGTCATCAGTAAATAGGATAAATTGCTTCCCTTAGTCTGGATGTCATGGAATCAATCTTCTTTTCACCATATTCAGGATCTCTAATGTAGTTCTTTTCTCTACTCCCCATATGAAAGGGTTTTTTTGGAAAGCAAATGGATAAGAGGTTTAGTGTTTCAAGAGAGAATCTTTAACTCTCCCATTCCCAGCGAGGTGGTCCAAGATGCATAATCACACCACTAGGGAACATTTTAGGATAATGGTAAACAGAGCACCGCAAAGGATGCCAGATACAAAGTAACCTAGTGCAAGGGTGTATAACGCGGTATAGAGTAGTTGGTAACAAATAAACAGCAACACTTGGGTGGACACCACAGGGGAGCACATACCAAGCAAAGATCTGTGCTGGAGGGCTTGGGAGCCTCAGTCTGGAGGGGCCAAGGGGGCCCAACGGTGCACTTGATCTTGTAAATAATTTTGTAAAAAGAGAACGGCCAACGTTGTTAGAGATTCCAACAAGGAGGTCTGCGCACAAGTTTACCCAAGAAACTGTAACAAAAAATGTAAACTTACGGGAATTTTTACCAAGGAAGATAACAAACAATGGAAGTTGGTCTTGAGAACAATACTATAAACAAAGTGAGGCAAAACATCAATTGGGGAAATGTGCCAAACCTAAGTGAATTAATCAGCACACCCTACCATTAACAAGGGTACTGTAGATTAAGATTGACTAAACTTGATTTAATGATTGCAAGATGAGCCATCCCACTTTGAAAATGTTTAAGATTAGCATGATCTGAACCATAACTTTCCAAGAAAATGAACTGAAAGGTCACCATTGATGAGACAAATAGTGCATTTTAACGCCCTTGTTGTAACGCAGGGCTGGGCATCATGCACTTCCCCTGGACCAACTTGGTCATTTCTAGCCTGCACCAAGCGTTGGTTTAAGGTATCCTTTGAGTCAGGGAGATCCTGCAACTTGACATTTTTGACTCCTGACGTCCAGCGTTATTTGGCATTTGGTTCCCCTCAATAATGGCATGTAACCATGACATAGTGAACAAAGCTAGATTATGGATAAATACATGTAATATCTTATTATTTTATAAATACCTGTATATTATCAGAAGCTCCTTTGCCTAAGCATCTTAGAGGTTGCTTCAACCTTATCATTCAAGGGCAAAATTTCTTCAAGCAAATAGCATTTCCTAATATTATCAATTACTGTTCCTAGTTTTGACGCTTCTCAGACTTTAGTTTAATGTGATTCTCTAATATACATTGGAAAACTAACTTGAGGTGGTCAAGATGATCAGCAGATGTTTTTGAGAACAGTGTTGTGTAATCTAGTATATATTAAAAAAACTATTCGAGGTGGGTTGACCTTGGGACAAATATACCACACTGAGAATGTTTTCTAGCCTTTAAAGGTTTCAAACTCAAAACCTTCTTTAGGGGTGGAAGCAGTTTTACCCACTTGGCTAACCACCCTTAATCTAGTATATATTACACAGCTTGATTTGAGATCTTGTATGACGTGATCTATTTCCTGTTGAAATGAGGAGGGAGCGTTGCTTAATCCCAGTGGACCAGGTTAGGTTAAAATAATCCTACCATGCATATTGGCACACACTTTTCTTGTCCCTTTGGTGATAAATCCATCTGAGAATAACTACTGGTGTGGTTCATTACAGAAAAGTAATTTGAATGTAGAGTTGGGACAGAGCATCATCAATTCAAGGAATTGGATAGCTTTCAATTTTTGATGAGACTATTTAGCTTTCTGTAATCCATCATTATTCTGTAACCACCATTATTTATATTTTTAAGTAACTGTGAGGACGACCATGGACTCTGGGAGGACAGATAAAGCTGATATCCAATAGTTCCTTGAGCCAAGTCAACATGTAGTGCTCCTCTACCTTTGACATCATATATGGCTTAATGCGGATAGGGGTTAAATCTCCAAAGTTGATACTATGTGTCCAGTCTTTGATGTGACACATAGTTGAAATCAGAAGTGTAAAAACACCTTGATAGCATCCAGGGAGATGATCGCCTTCATAAATTACTCATTATTTAACTCATAGAATATTAGGAATTGAGGAATGGTGAAAATTTAACTATTTATAAGCAGGCCTAAATCAAGTAAGTACAAGTAAATTTTCTTATTAATTTCATAAATAGAAAGTTTTTGATATTTTTTAAGCTCTTGATGTTTCTTAAATAAAATACCTTGATTACTCAAGCTCACAAGTAATAGCTTAATAGGTCATTGATAATCTGGTTTGAGGACTCCTGGTAAAACGCTTTGGTTAAACCTATTGACTCCACAATTTTTGACATGTGCAAACAATCTGGGAGTTATGCTCAGGTCATGTTGCTAGAAACCACTCTTTGTTCTACTGGCCCAAACTTTACCTCCTCAGTAGCATAAATAGATATGCCTTCTGCTGCATTTACTGAGTCAGAGAGCTTTCCTATATTTCTTCCATAGGTACTGTATCATAAAGGCAAAGTAGAAACAGAGTAATCAACCAGAAATAATAATCCTTATTGCTGGAATCTTAATTATCTAGTACAAGGAGAACTTCAAATTTAAGGATTAAAAAGTAACCTTCTTACAGTTTGATGACTCCTTCATATTTGATCATAATCTGTGTCCTGATAAGTATATCATACTGGCTATTGTCTAGTGCAACTGCGGATGCTGAAAAAGCTAAACTGCAAGCTCAAATTTGCAGGTTTGATATGAACCTATACCCTAGGCGTTGTTTTACTGCAGTGCTATTCTCTTAAGTGTAATAAGGTCTGAGAAGAGTTTGATCTTTTGCATGAGATAGGTTGAGACAGCATTTTTTCAGGGATCCCATATTGAGTGAGTCATTTATCAGGCCTTCTGAATCACCTCTTCCAGTTTGGTAGTGGGTCTTATAAAGTTTGGTAGGAGATCTAAAGCTCCATAAGGCAGAACGTTTCTTTAAACTTTTGGGCAGTCTCAAAATATTTCTTCTTAATATTCATTAGGCTGTACACGCTCAAGATGGGGTTAAATCCACAGGGCAAGGTATTGATCAGCATCACTTGCTATATCAATTGTTTTGAGGTACCCAATGACTTTCCTAAGTTAATTATCCTCCATTTTATGGGCTTTGTCAATATTTTTGGCATTCAAAAATCTATAATGGCGAGCTCAGAAGTTGTATCTAATATATAGTTACATTTGTCCACATACCCCTTAGGAGTCATTGCTAGAAAAATTCTCAATGCACACTGTTGAATATCAGGATATCTGACATAATTGGAAGAATATTGATTATTTGACTTCATTGATAGAATAATTTCCTAGAACCTAGACGGGGGTTGAAGTTAATTAGTTAATCACGCAGAAAAATCAATAGTTGGAATGGCTCAAATCTTTATTAGGAAAAAACTGTTATATTAATTTGAGCCTGAGATACCCTGAGACGATATCCTGCATAATTGAATTAAAGGATCATCAGAATATCAGGTGATTAGTACACAAGGTGGCACAAAAGGTAATAAAATAAGATGAACCTGCAAAAAGGTAAGAATCACATATTCTGCTCAACAATTGACCTAAGTGATATCAAGTCTCATATGACTTGGTACATTTAACATACAATTTTGCCTATATAAAATAAGCTACAAATTCATTATACATCCATGATGCATCTCCTGATCAAGAGCTTCCCATTCAGATCCCCCTTCTATTATTTTTATTAACCCCTTTTTTGAGGTTTATATTAGTATGTATGACATATAAAACCCCTCTTTAATGCTACAATAAAGTCATGTCAAAAAGTCTATATCTCATTTTGGTACATGACTTTACTAAGTCAATTTCATCATACTTATCATAGGATGGATACTCAAGCTGACAGGATATATTTGGTGACTTGATGGCCTTTATAATAAATGGTTTAGTTGTTGTGCATCTCAGGTGGCTTTCTTTATTGACTGTCAGGCTTCTTAGGCATATCACCATTTAGTTAAAAAATAAAATCCCAACAGGTTAATGCTTGCTACAGTGGGCTCAGCCAACGCTTAATGATACATGCACTTAATTAATCACACCATGGAAGTAACTCAATTAATAGTGTCATCCACTGGGTGCACAACATAAATGGTAATGAATATGCTCAAATGGGACGTCCGCCCATTGTCACATTTGAGGAATCCAATTAATTATATGGAGATTCCTAAATCTCATCATCTAACATGGACTTTAAAAATGAGTTTGAGACTTACTTTTTGGAGTCATTAACCCGTTAAAATGAGCCATCTGCAAAAGGGCATCTGCTGTGGACAAACCTTTATGAACTATATGTATCCGATGCTTTCTAAGAGAGCTATGGATCAAGAACAAATCTATCTCACTATCTTCTGTGATTTTTACACCTTGCGCTCTATCATATCGTGTATTTACTAGTAATATATATTGAAGAATTCCACCATCATATCAATACCTAAGGGACCTTATGGGAGGCCTACAAACAGGTATTTAATTTAACTTCAACTTATAGGTGATGTCTTCCGTTTGATTATTAAACAATTCCTGTATCATTCAACTCCATAAATAAAAAAGGGGACCATTGATTCCGGTTTTATCAAGAATGTGAAGGCTATGAAGCTTCTCTGATAAGATGACCAGAGTCAAATGAAAACACCAACTCTTACAAACAGTCATCACTCAAGATCCCTAAAGACAAGATATCAAATCCTATGACAAAATGACAGCTTAAGATTCTATTAGCTGCTGATATGAGGAAGAACAGATCACCCTCCTCAAGTCATAGCTAGAGCAAGCCCTATGAAAAATTGATGAGCTAGAGGCCCAAATAAGTCTCTGAGACTTCATCATTAACGAAATATCTTCCTTTCCTGGGTGGACCATCTCAAACAGGAATTGGCAACTCATGAAACTCAGGTGTCTACTCTCTTTTTATTTAACCGAGGCAAGCTGACCAGGGGACAGGCATTACCAAAAGAAAGAAGTGACATGAAACCTGAACAGGGTCAACTCTGTCAAAGAAAGTTTTTCCACCTCCAGATCAAGACTCAAATTTTTCTGGTTACGTCATGGGTAAGGTTTTCATGTTATTAGACCTACTAACCGCCAATAGCTTCCTTTGGCTGGCACTCCAATCTATGTGCAAAGGGCGGGAATTGAACCTGCAACCTTCAGGTTGGTAGCCATACACCCTTACTGACTCGCCTTTCACCCCCTGGTGTCTACTCTCTTTATTACTGATTAACTCAACAAACTAGGAAGTGACATGAGAGGTAAATCCCCCAGTTTGTAAGACATTAATCAAGTTTAACATCACTTCAATGAAGCTGTAAAAACTTTAGCACTCTTACAGAAGAGCTGAAAACTAAGACCAATGTCATGGAGGCAGCTGATAAAATTTAGACTGGGCTCCCAGTCAGGGTGTGTGAGCACCCAGTGGAGAGCCCAGAATGCCAATGGCACAGCAGTCCATGTGACTAGAAGAAGGGGAGATCTATTGGGGATGTGAGGAAAGTAAATGTTCATTAATGTACCAAAGGCCCCCAAGGCAAACCAGATGGTTGCAATGGGGGCAACCGCGAGTCTTGAAGGGGTACCCCCAAGGGCAGGAGAGGTGGGGAGGATGATGACTCCTCCAGGGTTCACAGTTGCTGGCCTTCAGTTTCAAGTAGGTGAGTCTGTGCGCCAGAGAGGGGCGGCACAGGGCTCACCGCGTGGGCAGGGGTGCTGTCAGAGGGGAAAACAGACCTGTGACAAGTGTTAGGGCCTAGCCCCCCTTGGGCGGGGTGCTCCAGAGCCCTCAGGTGGGCGGGATTAGCGGCGGATGAGCCAGGTGTGGGGGCTGAGCTCGCGGGCATTAGGGTGGGGGCGCCCTGATGCTGCTCCAATAGGGGAGCGGTCTTGGAAATTCCAGCAGCAAAGCAAACAGATGGGTTCACATTAGACAGGTATGCGAAAATAGATGGAGATTTGACTCCATCATCAGGAACAAGGTGGTTTACAGTGGATATGATCCACCACCACGTGGTGGGGTTAAGTGACCAGATGACCCATTAGGCAATCATCAGAATAATTATTTGGGTGGTGGCGCGCTTCGCCAGATTGATTGGCAGAATCTTGTAAAAAAACAAACAGGTGGAGTCCACGGCAAGGCGTTCAGGGTATTTGGGCTTTATTTTAAGTGTGAAGCATGGGAAGAATAGAGAATGAACTGACAACTGCCCTGCCAAGGGGCAGTTGCCTTAAGTATTGGGAGAATCACATAGTGGGAATGCCAAGGGATTGGTTGATTGGTGATCAGCGATGGGGTGTGGTTGGCTGAAGGGTGGGGGGTGGAGGGATGTCCAAAATCTTGGCAAAAATCAAAAAAAAACTTTTGCGGATTTTTCCAAATTTTTGGGGCCAAACCAGGTTGATGGTACCAATCTGGGCCTTGACCATTTGAGTCAGGCTGGTCACATGGTTTAGATTCCCCAGATTTGTCCTGAGGGGCTTTGGCCTTGGTGTAGGGTCATCCACAACCTGGTCTGAACTCTCAATCTGGTTATTTATGTGATCTGAACTTCCCAAATCCATCCTGGGGGGTAGAGGCAACTGGTCTGAGTTGCTTGTAACCTGTTTTAAAACCCAAATCAAGTGCCAATCTGACTTTTGGACCCAGCCAGTCTGGACCAGCTCCATTAGCCTGGAATTTTCAGACTGGGCTCTGATACTCGCCCTGGCCATTTTCTCAAAATTTTTGGTATGTTTTCCCTGGTGAATGAGGGGTCCCAAGGGCCCGCCCATGGCCCCTGGTTTGCAAAATCTCCTGGAAAATCCCCTCTATTAGTCTTACCAGGGTTGAAGAGGGGGAAGGGGAGAGACCTGATTATCTTTAGGAGGAAGGGCAGTCACCCAGCGCTTATCCACCACATGCGCCAGGTCACTCAACTGCAACAGGGGGTCCACTTGGGCCTTTGGCCCCTTTTTGTCTGAAAGGGATGCTGCTCCCTGTCCAGTTGAAGGGGCTGGTCCCCAGGACTTACAACCAACAAGGCTACTCAGAGTACTGTATGCAAAATATGAGGGAGGACTTGACAAAAACATTGGAATGTTGGAGGATGAACTTAGGCTTTTGTGAATGTACTGATCATCCGCTTGTCAACAAATTCACAATTTTTACATCCACATCAAGAATTTAGAGAATAACAAAGTTGTTCTCATTAGAGGAATTAATATGTTGAATGTCATACCAAGACTTACCCTGGATGAAATAGAGCAACATCTCGATCCTCTACAGGAAAAATACGCTAACTTGTAAGTCAAGTTGAACAGAGTTACACGTATATTGAGATTAAATCTTCTCTTATTACATGTCATCACAGGATTGGATTTCACTATATTTAAACCCAGCTCTAAGAGCAAGTTTCGCCTGCCTAAGGAATATCACATCTTTCCTCTACATGTATGAAGCAGCAATTGAAAGGGCAACTGATCATTAAAAGGCTAAGTATATTATCTTGTTTAAGTTTTATGGCTCAAGAGGTTATGGTGCCTCATATGGACGACTTAAACCAGGAGTAAGTTAAAGAAGCGTTAAATAAAGATTCAGTTCCAAAGAAAAGTATGATTATGATGAAACAGGTCTTTATGAGAATCATTTTATGCTTAAATGAAATCCTTTTTAAATTCGCTGATCACTTCTATAAGAGGCACAAACGCTGTTAACCTCAAAGAGTACATTGGAAGATGCCATAGCTGCTGTCATTGCTTTTTCATATTGTAAACCTGACCTAGCTATGAACGTCATGTCTGTAAAACAAAGCTTTAATTCTGTCTTATGCATTAAAACCTTGCTTGATGTGGTTGATATACACAGGTCAGAGACCTCCTAAAAGGCCTCTGCAAAACACTGAGTTTATATTATGAAGAAAGCAAAGCATAAGAAGAGGGAGAGCCAAGATGTAACTGCTGCATGAAGAATAACTATACTGAGGATATTTATTTTAGGAAGAACCTTTCATTTGTCAAGTAGGGAAAAGGAAGGTCAGCTTAGGTTCAGTTACCTTTAATGCTGACCAACCCATACTACCTAAAGCTAAACATTGCTGATTGCACATCTTACGTGCAATAGAAAGAATCTGGCGATGACTCTGAAGTTGGTTACGATGATAAAGGTTATTATATTTTGTGTTCAACTGCTGATTTGACATTCTAGATTGCTTCAACGCCAGGAATATTCACGATGCCCAGGTCCCAAAAGGCACTTACCTCAGTTTAGTTATTTGTTGCTTCAAATTAATTAATAAAGCCAGCGATTCTTTTATAATAACTCACCATGTTGATCTGACTCCTTCTCTAGTTTGCACAGTCTACTGAGGATCAATGAGAAGTATCCCAAGCCTGCCCAAAAGCTAAATGCAATGTTTTGCCTTAGAGGTGTTAGCTCTTCCATTATAGTTTGAAGTAACCAATTAAAGTGTAAGAGGTAATTCAGAAGGTATAAGTTATTGCTATTTTGGATATGGGATCAATGTTGTTTATCCTAACTCATTATGAAGATCAAGTCAGCCCCCAACCTTGAATAAACTCAAGAGTATAGCACTGCTAGTCTGAACAACACCAAGGTGATAGGTACATATTCATCTCTGCAATCTAAGTTGGCAAATTAGTTTTTCAGCTCCCACAGTTGCGCTGGACAATAGCGGTATGGTATTACTACCAGTTTTAGTTTTTTACAAACCTGATTGTTGAGAGAATTGGGTGCCTGGAGCCACTGGAACTGGATCTTGGATTATTTTTTTAGGATGGCTTGGTTCTTAGAATGGCTGGAGAGAGATGAATAAACTACACTTTCGCTTTTCAGGGTCCAATATTATGCACTATCCTGGGTTACATTACCTATTATTATATTTTAGTGAAGAGAATAGGGATATATTCATTAAGGAGATAAATGATAATCTTTATTGTTTAGTGATTAAAATAATTATAAGCTGAGTAGGGGCCTTGTGATGGATGGGACGTTCAGTTCTACTCAATTCAGGATCTTTACTTTTCATCCAGTACGAGGGTTGAGCTATAATTTTTTTGGATTGGCTTTGGGGTTGCTGATCTCCCTTTGTACTATAACGTCTGGATGGTAACTGCTGGCATCAAGATGGAGTCTAACTCATGACAATTTTAAATATCTTTTATTACTTCTTACCAGTTAGGGATAAAGTCTTATTAATCAATGATCCATTTGATTCTAGAAGGCTCAAACCTGTCATGGATTTGGTAGATAATAAATATACTGGGCTCCCAATCAGGATGTGTGAGCACCTAATGGAGGGCCCAGAATTCAATGGGCACAGCGGTCCAAGCAACTTGAATAAGTGGGGTTCTATTGGTAATGTGAAGGAAGAAAAAGTTCAATAGCGTACCAAAAGGCCCCAAGGCAAATCAAATGGTTGCAATGGGGGCAACCTCGAGTCTTGTGGGGCAACCCCAAAGGGCAGAAGAGGCAGAAAGGATATAAAACCTCCAGGGTTTGTGGTTTATGTCCTTCAGGTTCAAACAAGTGAACTTGCATGTTAATGAGGGGTGGAACAAGAGCTGATATGCTATCAGTGATGAGAGTAAAGGGAGATGGAAACTGCAAGGAGTGTTGGGGCTGAGCTCCCTGAACAAAGTGCTCCTGGCCCCATGGTCAGGCTGGACCATCAGCAGATAGACCAGGTAGGGGTCCTACCTCCGCGGGTGGCAGAGTAGAGGTGCTCTGGTGCTTCTCCAACAGGGACAACTTCAGGAAAGCTAGAAGCATAACGAATAGGAGGGTTCACAATAAACAGATGTGTAATAACAAAATAGGAAGTGGGTTTGTTACTGGGGATAGCTGGTTTATGATATTCATGATCCGACGCCACATGGTAGGGTCAATTGACTGAATAAATCAGTCACCAAACATCTGAATAAGAATCTTGGGTGGCCGTGCACTTTGCCAGATTGATCAGTGGAAATTTATTAATTTATAAAGCAAGGTGGAAAGAGGCTGTGGCAAGCTGAGCGGGGTATAAATTGTTTATTGGGCACAAAGTGCAAGAAGATAAGAGAATGAACTGGCAACAGCCCCTGGGCAGGGCAGTTGCCTTAAGTATTGGGAAAATTGCATGGGGGAGGTGTTATGGGATGGGTCAATTTGGGTTTTTGATGGGATCTGGCTGGCTAGTGGGGAGGGGGGTGGTGAGATGCTTGAAGTCCTGGCAAAAAATAAAAAAAGTAATATATTTTCCACATTTTTGGGCCCAAGTCAGGTTGACAATGCCAATCCAGACCCTAACCCAAATTGGCCTGCTCAAATGATTTGGAATTCCCAGATTTGTCACTAGGGGCTGTGGCAGTAGACCTGAGCTATTTGATACCTGGTCAAAAATACCAATTGGGCTATTTGCTTGATCTGAGCTCCCAGATATATCCTGGAGAGTTGAGGCAACTGGTCTGAACTGTTCAATGCCTGATCCAAGATCCAAATAGTGCCCTGATTTGATTTTTGGTACCAGCTAGTATGGACCAGATCCCCCAGAACAGAATTTTCAGACTGGGCCCTGAGGTTAGTGCAGGCAAACTTCTCCAAATTTTGGCATAATTTGCCTGAGGAGGGGGTGTCCCAGGGCCTTCTATGGCCCCTGGCATGCGCAAGCTCTCTTCAGACCCCCTCTGTTAAACTTACCAGGGTGAGGAGGGGGAAAGGGGTGAAAATTGTGTTATCCTTGGGGGAGAGCGGTCACCCAGCACGCATCTACCATGTGTGCCTAATCACTCAACTGTGACAGGGGGTCCACTTGGGCCTTAGGGTCCCTTTTTGTCTGGAAGGGGTATTGATCCCTATCCAAGTTTAAGGGCTGGTCTCCAGGACTTTTACTACCCTTTTCTTTTATGACTGGGAGGATTCAACCACCTGAGGCATGGACCAAGGCGTAATTTTTGTGCCTCACTGGGAGCTTTATGGCAAGGATGGCGGCGATCTTCTGGGGGGATAGGGTCACAGCTTGTTAACTGTGGAACCCTTACCAGGTCCTTTCATGTTTGCACAATCACATGCACTCACACAACAGTTTTCATATATGGGGTAGCCTTTCCAGGAGACCAGTTACTGAACAGATGGGCGGGACCACTGGATAGCCAGGATAGCCTCCATCTCCACTTTCTGGGAGCATCCAATGACAATTTGCTCCGGAGAGGATAGCCCTTCCCCATTGAATGGCGTTAAGAGGGAGATATGGAAGACATTATGCTGCTTCCAGTATGCGGGAAGCTTCAAATGGTAGGCCCCATTGCCTATATCCTTCTCAACCTCAAAGGGTCATGTGCGTTTGGCTGCTAGCTTTCAAAAGGAGCTTTCAGGGGGATGTTGTTGGTGTTTATCGTGACAAGGGTGCCAACTTCAATCTTATATCAGGGGAGGTGCTTCTGATTAGCAAACTTCTTTTATTCCTTGATGGACTTTATCAAATGTTTACAGGACCAGGTTGTGTGTCTCGCAGAGTGAGCTCACGTGGTCATTGGCTGCGGGAACTTCTGAGGAGAGCTAGGGCCAATTTGGAAGGAGTGGTTGTACCCCAGGGTGGCCTTAAAGGGGGAGAGCTTGGTTGAGGAAAGGAGGGAATTGTTGTATGCAAACTGTGCAAGGAGAAGATCCTTAAACCAGGTAAATTTGTGAGGCCATTTTATAACAGTGCAGGTACTGTTCCAGTAGCTGGTTCACCCACGCAGTCTGCCCATTGAACTGGGGGTGGTAAGAGATGTATCTGCTGGGCTTAATGCTGAGGAGGATAAAAAACTCCTCCCAGAACTGGCCAGTGAACTGGGGCCTCCAAAACTCGCTATCTCTTTGGGGAGACCAAACATGGAGAAGACATGGTTGACAAACAGATTTGCAGTCTTTACCCCAGTAATTGCTGAGAGCAGGGGATAAAGAGTGAAATTTGGTGAATTTGTCTATAACTACCATGATAGCATCTGTGCCACAGAAGGGTGGGAGCTTCAAGAATAAAGTCCACTGATACTGAGATCCATGGGCCCTCATTTTACTGCAGAGGTGCAACAACCCTTCTTCTCATAATGATCATATTTCACCAGGCGCAGGTGACACAACAGGAAGTTCAAGTGGGAATTTCCTTTGATAACCCAGTACAGTTGTAGGTCTCTTGATGAGATTACACACTTCTTGATGCCGGGGGGCCCAACTGTCTGAGGGACATGATACTCCTCAATATACACTATGTAAGGAGGGGGACCCAAACTCAATCACAAAATCAGATTGTTTCCTCCAGCAAAAGATATAAAGAGCTCTCTTCCAACTCATAGACTCCAAGTCAGCATAAAGCTCTATTCCTTCTGGGCAACAGGTTTGATAGGTGAGGACATGGAGGAGGAGTGGGGCATCCAGGGCCAGGTCAGCAAAAGCTACTGTATGGGGGCCAAGGAGAGTATTTGGGAGGGGGCACTACAGTATTTCATCTAGCGGGTCCTCACCATCTGGTGACAGGGAGGGATTTTGGCTGAGCATGTCCAGAAAAGCGCTCAGGGGGCCCTTTATAAATTTATACTTGAAGTGATACCCACATAGATCCTTGTAGGTGCAAGTTTGCCGGTGCCCCAGCTTTGTTGTTTGCAGTAGTAGAGCAAGGCCTTATGATCTATCCAAACAGTAATCTCATTCTGGGCACCATGCAGGAGGTATCACTAGTGGGTGAGTGACCACTCCACTGCTGCTAACTCCTTATTGTATATAAGCAATGCTTTATTGGTTGAATTGAACTCTGGGGAGAAATAAACTACTGGATGTTTGACTTCTTCATGCTCATGTAGCAACAGACGCCCACTGCCACTGATGAGGCATCGCAAGCTACTATAAAGGGTGGGAAGTGCTATCATGATGATGGACTGGGGCTGTGAGAAAAACTTCATTAATAGATTCAAAGGTCTTCTGGCATTTGGGGGACCACTTGAAAGTAATATTATTCCCTGTGAGGGGGTGGAGGGGTGTCACTTGTTGGTTGAGGGCTGTAGAGATAATTTATAAATAGGTTACAGTGCCAAGGAAGCTTCAAAGTTGCTTTTGTGTAGTTGGAGTGGGCCATGATTGGATAGCCTCAAGCTTGAGGGGAACAGCATAGCCATCCTTCAAGACAAGGATGCTTAAAAGTTACCTCATCCCTAAAGACTTCACACTTGGAAGGTTTCAAAAAGAACCCTGCCTTGTGGAAGGCTGCCACCACTGCTTCTAGGTCCTTGTCATGTTGTTCCTTGGTGGGAGAATGGCTCAGAATTTTTCTAATGTAGGCTACGGCACACAAGAAGTACAAGTCCCCCAGCACACATTAATGCGGCGCTGGATAGTGGCCAGGGAATTCTTTAACCCAAATGGCATCAACCTAAATTGGAAGAGTCCCCAGCTGGTGCGGATAGCTGTAAGCCACTCCTGCCCCCTTGCCACCCTCGCCTGATTGAAGGCATTCACCAGGTCCAACTTTGAGAAGATGTGGGACTTAGAAATAGCCTGGATGATGGTTTGCTCCAAAGGCAGGGGTATGGGTTGAGGATAGTAATGTTGTTGAGGTGGCCATAGTCAACACAAGAGCGCAGGGAGCAATCTGATTTCCTAGCAAAAACTATGGGGGATGCGACGAAGAAAGATTTCTTAATGAGCCACCCCTTCTTTAATATATCATCTAGTCAAATCCCCAAAGCCTTGTCTTCTTCTTCAGTGTAGGGGTAAAGGGGGCAGTTGATTTAGACTTAAAATTAACTATCAGCTGAAATGATAGGTCATACTCAGAGTGTAGGGGAAGCTTAGATGCCAGTGACATCTTGAAGATAGCCTTGTAAGGGGTAAGGAAGGAAGGGAAGTCTGAAGGAAGGTCTAATGGAGCAGGTTTGGGAGAGGAGATTGAGCCAAGAGAGGTTCCAAAGGGAAGGGATCCAAGCATGGGAAACTCTCCACTCAGCTTAAGTTTGCAAATAACAAGGAGTTACTCATAAGGTTGATATAGACCTGCTGGGGGCGCCACCAGCTCACCCCCAGAATTACAGGATAGAGTAAATCCTGTACTTCTGAGAAGTGGTCACAAAACTCAAAGTCATGAATGTAAAAGTGTAAGGGGCTTCAGATTCAATAGGACTTCAGAGGCTCCAATGAGGCGCCCAGGATAGATGAAGCTTCCTCCATAACCAGGTCCAGGGAGTATGCCACACTGAGATCAATAAAGTTACCACAGCTCCCATGTTAAGGAGAAATTGTACAGTGATCTCACCTGTCTCAGAGTGGAAGGAAACAGGAAAGTAAAATTGACCTTCTTTCATAAGGTAAAGCAAGAGAAAGTAGCAGAGGTGGAAGCATGACCCATCATAAGAAGAGATTGATCAGGAGGTGCCAGGCTGGTTTGTTCCTGAGATAAAAGAGTCACTTCCTCCTTGCCCCAAATGGGGAGGCAGGGGTTGATGCATACACCTGAGATACCCTCTCCAAGGGGTAGCAGGGGTCAACCAGGGGGCAATTGCGCCAGACAGAACAGATTCTGAACTCTGGAAACCCAACAGGTCACCCTCCCAATCAAGGGTATGGATAGAGGATGCTGCAGGTAGAGGTTCCCCCAGAGTGGGGATAACCAAATTGGACACAGATGGGGTGCAAAAGGACTGTAAGCCCATGGGGTGTTTCCCTTGACTGCAACTGCTGGCAGAGGGGGAGAGGTATATGTGGTACCTCAAGAGCTCCAACAGCATGCGCAGGGACATGGAAATATCTAGCCACAATTGAGCAGGCCAATGAGAAAGCAATTTCTAAGGACACTGGGAAGGTCCCAGGTTGCATGAGCGGCTGCAGTGGAGTCCAAGGCAGCACAGAAAGCAGAGATAGCGAGTTTGGAGGGGATTGGCACAGTGGGAGCCAGGACTGCAAAGGCTTTAATCAGGGAGGGTAGGTCCAAAGCTGAATGCCCTAATGTAAAGAGATGGAAGAGGCAAGCCTGTCTTGACTCAAGGGCCTGGACCGCTGATGTGACCAGCACAAGCAGAGGGGTAGGGTTGCCAGATATAGCTGAAGAGCGGAGCAATCCCTTTTCCCAGCGTTGGACATCCCCATCCAGGGCATTGGATAGAGTCACACTCTTCTGGGCATCTGAGGGGGAAGGGATTTCCTGTCATTTGCAGTAAAGCGCACCTAGAGCTCCACCAGGATGCCCAGGACTTGGACGGCCACCTCATCAGAAGGGATAGGGGGACCCTCATCCCTATCATGTTAACTGAGGGGGTGACGCTCATCGCTGGGGCTTTCAGGGTGGGGACCAGTTTGTTAAAGTCTGTCAGAAAGCTTGGATGAACAAGGCAGCTAATCAGCAGGAAAAAGACAAGGTTGCAGAGGGAGTTCACGTTCAGAGTAAGTGCGTGGGCCAACGCTTCACCAGTCCCAGTAAGGAGGGCGGAGAAGGCGATATAATGGGCCAGTTCATTATGTTATAGATTCAGATGATAAAAATTAAACTGGGCTCCCAATCAAAATGCATGAGCAACCAGTGGAGGGCCCAGAATGCCATGGGCACAGCGATCTGAGTTAACTAATAAGTTGAGTTCTATTGAAAAAGTGAGGAAAGCAAATGTCCAATAATTTACAAAAGGCCTCAAGGCAAACCAAATGGTTGCAATGGGGGCAGCTGCGAGTCTTGTGGGGCAACCTCCCTTGGGTGGGAGAGGCAGGGAGGATGACAACTCCTCCAGGGTTTGCATTTACTTGCCTTTGGGTTCAAATGAGTGAACTTGCGTGCTAATGAGGGGTGACACAAGAGCTTCCATGTAATCAGGGGTGAGATTAAAGGATGGATGGAAACAGCAAGGAGCTTTAGGTTCAAGCTCCCCCTGAATGGGGTGCTTCAGGCCCCACGGTTGGGCTGGACCATTAGCAGATGTACCAGGTAGGGTTCTGCCTCTTTGAGAGGTGGATCAGAGGTGCCCTGATGCTGCTCCAACAGGGAAGCAGCTTCAGGAAAGCCAGCAGTGGAATGGATGGGAGGGTTCCATTAAATAGCTTTTGATAACAAATGAGTAAATGGGTTCATCATTAGAGGCAAGCTGGTTTATAAAATTTGCAATCTGCTGCCACGTGGTGGGGTCAAGCAACTGGATAATCCAGTTGGTGAAGATTGCAATGATGACTTCAGTGACAGCGCGCTTCGCTAGATCAATCAGCAGAATTTTAAACTAATAAAGTAAGGAAGATGGAGGCCGCAGAAAGCTGAGCTGAGTTTATGTGGTTTATTGTGTGCAAAGCGTAAAAAAGGCAAGATAACGAACTGGCAACAGCCCCTGGGCAGAGCAGTTGCATTATGTATTGGGAAAGTTGCATGCGAGGAGTTTTTATGGGATGGGTCATTTGGGGGTTGGCATTAAGATCTGGTTGGCTGGTGGGGAGTGGGGTGATGGGATGCTTGAAGTCCTGGAAAAAAAATATGCATTTTTCCACAATTTTTGGGCCCAAGTTAGGTTAACAGTGCCAATACAGACCCTGGACATCCAAATTGGCCTGCTAAAAAAAATTTGATTTCCCATATTTGTCACTAGGGGCTGTGGCAGTAGACCTGAGCTATTTGATACCTGGTCAAAAATACCAATTGGGCTATTTGCTTGATCTGAGCTTTCAGATCTATCCTGGAGAGTTGAGGCAACTGGTCTGAGTTTTTCAATGCCTGGTCCAAGATCCAAATTGTGCCCTGATTTGATTTTTGGCGCCAACCAGTCTAGACTAGCTCCTCAGACCAGAATTTTCAGACTGGGCCCTGAGGTTGGTGCAGGAAAATTTCTCCAAATTTTGGCATAATTTGCCTGAGGAGGGGTGTCCCAAGGGCCCGCCCATGGCCCCTGGCATGCGCAATCTCTCTGCAGACCCCCTCTGTTAAACTTACCAGGGTTGAGGAAGGGGGAAGGGGTTGGAATTGTGTTATCATTGGGGGGAGAGCGGTCACCCAGCATGCATCTACCATGTGCACCAAGTCACTAACTGTGACAGGGGGTCCACTTGGGCCTTAGGGCCCCTTTTTGTCCAAAAGGGGTATTGCTCCCTATCCAGGTTAGGGGCTGTTCACCAGGACTTAAAAAACCCATCTGAGGACAATTGACCATTTTTCAGCTCAATCCTGAGATAATTTGAGTCATACTGGGGTACAAACATTAATAAAGACTCCCTCAAGATCCTGGCAGAGGAGGACATAAAGGCGAAGGAATCTAGCATATATGCAGTTGACAACATATCTTGACTGACGTAAGAAGTGGATACTTTGAGACATCTTTATAAAGGACATGGTAGGGTTTTAATCAGGAAGCATCTAACTTGTTAGGCTGACCACCAGGGTGGTGATGATAGAATAGCACAAGTACCTTATGTGGAATAAAGGGGAGAGGGATAATTGCATTTGAATGAGTGGTTTCTTTGGTGATAGTAGTGTTGTTCCCTTGAGTGAATAGAACTTGCAACTTAATCATCTTATTGGCTAACGCTCTCAGCATCAATTCAGCAGTATCAGAAGTAGCGGATTCTACCAAAGGCTGAACGCTGCTATCCAGTCAAGGCCCCCTGCCATAAAGTGCCTGAAATGGGTACTTACTGACCAATTGATGGTAACTGATCTGATAAGCTAGTAATGCGGATGTCAGTTAGTGTTTACATCACATAGAATCGATGGCAGCCAATTTATGGAAAATAGAGACTAGGGTGCCATTTGTCCACTTGACTGAAGCATTTTTCAATAGGTTATAAGGTGTTTTAAGAATGTTGGTTAGTATCAAATAATGAGGCTAGTCCTTAGACAATTTAGGAAGTGAAATTTAACCCATTATCTGATAAAAGAACACTGGGACACCTACATTGTGTGAAAATAGAGTGAAACAAGAATAAGGCAGTAACATTTGTGGTGGTTGCAAGTACCAATACGGCATCATTTACTTGGTGAGATGGATAATGTCTTGGATGATATATCAATGGCCATGGAGACCTGCGGACAAAGGCCCGATGACATCCATGCTAATAACACTTAATGGCGTGGATAGGGCAACAACATCATGATAGAAGCTGAAGTTCAGAAAATCCCAAGTTTTGAATGTCAAGCAATTATCTACAACCTTTTAATAGTCTCAAGCATCCATCCCAGTAGCATTGCTTATTTCAACCACTCATAGGTTTTCTTAACTACCCCATGACCTACTTGGGCATATCCTTCTAAAATAACTTCAGTTCTTGAAGAGTGTCATAGATAGGAAAGCCACTTCTCACCGACCTTCTTATACAACATAACATTTTTCAATTGAGAATTCCACGCCATTGAGTGTAGCGCCTTTGCCATTTCCAGGGGCTCCTGTTCATATCTTTACGGCCATTAAATCAGGTTAAAGCGGTCTATTTCAGGAAATACAGTGAGAGTCAGCATCCAGGATAACCCATTTGCATTTTGATGAGTAATGCCCTCCCAATGCACTATTATAAAAAGCATAGCTCTGTAACTGTAGAGTCCACCTGGCCAGTTGACCGTCAGAATCTTTCATCTTCTGGAGCCAACTTAAGGGAGCTTTATTGGTGATAGTGAAATAGCTCATATATAAGTAAGGATGTAAGTGTTTGACTGCAAGAAATAACACTAAAGATTTTCATTCAATGACAATGTAGTTCCATATAGCTTTCATTGTAGTTTTGCTGTTTAAGCTATAGGTCAGTCAACTTGTTGCTCATCCAATTGGGATAGGATAGCCCTGCAGCTATGTCACTGGCATTTTTAAACAAATCAAAGGGTTAGTAAAAGGTTGGGTGAAAATCACAGGCCAAGGATGATAGTGGTCCTAAGGAGATTGGAAGCCTGATCCTGTTTAGGGTTCCATTCAAAGGGTACTTTCTTGTGTAGCAAATATACCAAAGGCTCAGCCAGGTCAGCAAATGGAAATAAATTGCTCATAATACCCTACCTTACCTAAGAACACTTGAATAATCAAAGTCTTTGGGAGCATCATTTTCCCTATGGCGACTATCTTGTATGGAAAATCTGGATCCCTTATTTAAAGGCGTGTGACCTGATAAATCCGTTTTGGATTGGTAGAAGGAGCATTTAGAGGGTTTAAGCCTTATAGAAGCTCATCAGAGGCGATTTAAAAAACTAATGAAGATAATCCAAGTGCTCATTGAACCTCTTAGGAAAAGAATGTGATACCATCAAGGTAGACTAGGACGCAAGGCATCTTTAAATTGCCTAGAAGTTTATCCATAGCTCAGCGGAAGGTGTCAGGGGCGTTACAGAGCCATTATGGCATTTTTGTCAATTCAAACAACCTTTAATTCATGATAAAAGTACACTTGGCTTGGTCCTTAGGACTAATTGATTTGCCAGTAACTTCTGGCAAGATCCATTGCAGAATAGTATTGGGCCCCAGCTAGGAGCCAGAGGAAAGCATCAATCTATATAAGGGGTAGCTATCTTTTTCCATTGCAGCATTAAGCTTATGATAATCCATGACAACATGATGGCTCACATGCTTTTTTGAATGAGCAGGAGATGAAATGCCCAGGGACTTTGGAAAGGTACTAGCAACCCTGAAATTAGAAGTCCTTGAGTTCAGTTAAGACATGAGCCTCATCTACCTTGCTCTTCTGGTAGGGGCGTGAGTTGATCAGGTGGGCATCCACCATTTCCACATCATGCAAAACCCCTTTATTTTGCTGAAATAATATGTGATTCAGAGAATAGATCAGATTATTTTTTATGAGCTCATCAGCATTTTCCTTTGTTCTGAGGTAAGGCCTTTCCCAATGGAGGTGGTAACTAGAGCTTAATTGGTAGGTTCTTCTAAATTAAAGTCTCAGAGGTTATCAAGCCTGAGAACACTTATAATGAAATTGATTAATACTAATTGTAGGTAAGCAATTAATATATTAGGCCAAATGGTTCAGGCCTTTGGAGTTAAGTTGGCCAGCAGTTTAGAAATTGAGCCAGCATAGGTAGGGTTAACAATACCAAGGCAGTTCAAGATCTCCTTCATGACTGGAAGATTAGCCTTGTAAATTTTAATAGCTTTCTGGCTGGTATGTTCACATAAATCCAGGTATTCACTATAATCTGTGACCCTGGAGGAATTACCTTGGGTTCAGATGAATAAAAAGGCATCCCTTCCATCCCATCTGGTATTCAAGAGGGTAGTTTTACTCTTGCCCTTCAGATGTGGTCATTTAGTCAGTAGTCCCGTTTTTTAGTCTCCAGAACACATGTCCGTGGCTTCACGCGTTCCTCGCTGTCATTTGATGTCTCAAATACTAAGGGTATGCGGGTTCCAAGCAGAGATAGAAATCCTTCCACATAGTGGATGATGGCATCATATTCTTGCAGTAATTGAATACCCATTAATAAGTCATAGCTAGAATTGTCCAGAGTTATGGCTGCAGCATTTAATGTAATCATCCCAAAACTAAAGGGGGATTGTGGAATAGGCCCCCGTGGAGTGGCTTCATTGAGGCCCGGTGGTACCATACTTGATGTAATAGGGCAGAGTAGGCGCAATTTATATTCCTCACTAATTTGGAAGAGATTATGTTCACTAGAGATTTGGTACCTATTATGGCGAAAACTATTAGATTGTGAACCTTAATTGAAACTCAAGTGACCAAACTATCAAAAGGGAGAAGAAGGGTGAGAAGCCGCCATATATGGCGAAATACAATCTTTTGAAATGCAACGCTTCACACTGATGCCACACCTGTGCACCGGCAAAGCCATTGCAGTTCTGACCCCAACTGAGGAGATCGTGAGGGACCTAACCCAGATCCCACGCTCCACTTTTATTGATATTGCAGGGTATACCACCCACCCATTCTGGGTGACCGTGGACAGCGCGCCCCCCATTTGCACCCACTGTGATGCGTTCAGCCACAAGGCGCATACATGCCCCATCAAGGAGGGCGTCACATTCCAAGAGCACCCCTCAGCGGCCATGGCCAATGGAGAGGCGCACTACAAACCAACCGCAAGCACCAAGGAGGCTTTTCCGTGGGGAGCACAAGGCTGCTACCTATTGGTAAAGCCTATCTCCCCGCAAGAATGGAAGAAGGCTAAGCAGGCCCATAGGGCCGCGTCCAAGGAAATGGCCAAGGCCACCACCGCTATCCCACACCCACAACGCCAGGAGGACATGGAAACCTTTGCAGCGGAAGCAACATGGGAATCCATCAACCAATCAGATTGGGAAGCCCATGCCAAGCGGGCCACTCAATCTGAGGATCTGATGGGAGACTCGATCTCACCCAATTGTTGCACCCAAGCTCCGGTCAAAACTGACTTGGGACCTATCCCAACTGAAAAATTTTTTTTTGACCTACTCAATGGTGCACCGAACTCATCCGCACCATAAAAAATTTGTCCAACGTCAGGAAAACAAAAAGCGAAGGCCAAAGCCAATGTGACTCTTTCTGCAAAAATCAACGAAAACTCTGATAGCGTTGCTGCTAACACCCGTGCTGCTGTGAAAGCCCGTGGGGACCTAGAAGAGGCTGGTGGTCCTGGGGGCCCACCCCCTCGCACCTAAGGTGCAATGGGGGAAACCTTCACTTTAGGGATGTTGAATATTGTCAGACTCAAGGCCTCCCCATCCTGGGCTAGGAAACTGAGTTTTTTACAACACAATTTACCCATGGATATCTTGGCCATACAGGAGTCCCACTGTCCACGAGGTTCTGAGGAAACTTTGAAAACAATGCTCCTCCCATCCCTATCCTTTTGGTCAAAGCACTGTGGGGTGCTAATTCAGAAAAATAATTTTTTCAAATTTGTATCCTCAGAAACATTCCTAAATGGCTGAGTGCTCATTGTCACCTTCTTGTGGGCTGACATAGCGCACGCAATCATCAACATTTATGCCCCAAATGGTGCACACGAGTGTCAGGAATTTTTCTCATTGGTCAAATCCCTCCCGCTACCCCCTGATTCTTTCCTAGTCGGTGACATGAACTGTTGGCTAACCTCACCAACAGACCGGTGGCCTCCCTCACCCCACGCCCCACAGGGTCACGTTGAACTACGCGTTCTAAAGGCCACCCTTGGGTTAATGGATGTGCTGCCAGTGACATGCCCCGCTGCTCAAAAACATGACGCATCCCCACATCCACAACAGCCAATTAAGGTCCATGACTTACATCAACCTTATTCTAATGCTGGCAAAATTCCAACCCCACATCTCCCACTTCAAAACAACGAAATTGGAATTCTCCAACCACTGACTGGTCTCAATAACATACCAACTACCTGTCACAGTTGCTAAGGCCCCACATTGGTGCAAAATTGGCCCCCTGAGCTCGCGTTGCCAGGATTTTCCACATGGGTGGAAGAGGCAACTTTGGCAAAAAAGTTTGTTGCACCATTTTGCGCGGACCCCATTTCCACATGGGCAACTTTCAAAGAGGACACCATCCGCCACTCTCGCCATCTCTCCTCCAGATGCTCATGAGCCACATCAGTGGTTATCTCGCACACTCTGGCAGAATTGGCACACTTGGAGTCCAACATTCCAGCTACAGGATACAGCCCTGCATGGGGCCAGAAGTGGGCGGAGGCAGCCGCCCACCTTAATGCACTCGAAAGGCAACACAAACATCAGGTTTGTGTCCAATACAGGGCCACATGCATCACTAAAGGTGACAAGTGCACCGCATATTTCTTAAAAAATTTTTGCACCACGCCAGAGCATGGCCTGCACACAGGTGCAAAGATCAGATAATTCTATTGCAGATACACTGGCTGAAGTGGCAATCGAAATGCAAAAATATTACGCCAAGTTGTACCAAGCCAAACCAATTCAGCCAGCTGAAGTGGTGGAATTTCTCAACTGAGCCCACATCCACTCCATTTTCCAATACCCGGAAATAATGAATTTGATTACTATGAACGAATTATGGACAGCCATTTGCGGTGCACCAAACCAAAAATGCCCAGGCCCAGATGGCATTCCATATGAGCTCTACAAAAAATATTTCAAATATATATCCCCATTGCTGCTAGCCTCACTTAACCAAAGCCTGTTGGAAACGCGCCTCCTACCAGGAGGACATGAGGCCTTTACTGTCACACTCTTCAAGAAAGGGGATAAGCTTTACTTAGCCAACTGGCGCCCCATTTCTCTAACAAACACAGACACCAAAATTTTAACAAAAATTATGGCTAACCAATTAGGGACTGTAGCATCTGCCACCATCTCCCCAGAACAATTCAGTCTCATCCCCAGAAGGTCGATTTGGGATAACGTGCACTCTGTGGCTAATGTATGTCAGTCCACAGCCTCTGGGGCACTTGTATTCTTGGACCAACAAAAGGCCTATGAAAGAGTAAATTGGGAATACCTAAGGGCCTGCCTCCATCAATTCCGCCTACCCCTCGCTTCATCAACTGGGTGATGCTGCTCATGGAATCTACAACAATGGCAGTGCGTGGCCCTGGCTTCCTAACGGAAGTAGTCCGCCCTCAAAGGGGCTTGCAACAAGGGGACCCCCTCAGCCCACTCTTATACAAAATCAGCCTTGACCCACTACTGCAAAATGTGAACGCCCAACTCACTGGGGTCCATGTGCCAGGCCAAGCCCCAGTCAAAAATTGGCGTTCGCAGATGATTGTGTGGTTGGGGTGTCTAATAATCAAGATGCACGCGCGCTTGAAGCTCTCATCCAGGAATATTCCTGGGTAAGAAACGTGGCACTGAACGCCTCCAAAACTGAAATCATCCTCCTTGGTCAGTTTCAGAACTGCTGGGCCCCAGAAATTAGTTCCCAAACTGGCCCATCTGCTCGCCCACGTCCACGCCTTACTAACTCAACACACACCGCTCCACTGGTGCTCCCCTTCGTGCCACACCCTACCATAATACCGGTGCGCCATCTGGGCGTGTGGATGGAGGCAGGCGGATATGCGTCATCAGTAATGGAGTGCCGTATTCTGGACAACGTGACAAAGAGAATCGCCTCTCTCAGAGCCCACTCTACTTCCCTTACTGGCAGGGTTGTCTTAGCCAACTCTATGCTCCTATCCAAAGTCTGGTTCAGAGTCCATGCCATCCCCTTCTCCCCAAGCTTCTTCAAATCCTTGTATGCCTTGCTTCAAGGATGGCTTTGGTCAGGCCGCCCTCCACCAGTGCGGCTAGAGGTCATGTTTGGCCCTCATCATCATGGTGGCATGGGCCTGCTTGACTTCAAAGCCCATGCTGCCAAGATCCTGGGCACCTGGATCGCGGCTGTCACTGCTCCTACACTCCCATCCCAACACTGGTCCCGCGCAGCCCACTCCAACTTCTCCTGAGCCTTGGGCCTCAACAATCCATCAAACCCCACTCCCTGATGAAATACCTCGCATCACACACATTGGCCACAGGTCCTCACGGGACAAAAACCCACTACAAATGAATCCTACTCTCCATGCGGAGCCCAGAGTGGAGAATTTGTATTAGCAGACATACAACCCAAAGAGGTCACCCCTCTCCTCAGTTCACACAAGAGGTACAGGGGCTACCCATCCATTATGGAGTGATCCCCATTCAGCCCCATGTCCTATCCAGGGTGGACTACCTGGACATGATGGACATCCCCTATTCCATTGAGACCCAAAAAACAATCTGGAAATATGTACATCACCCTCTGTTGCAGCCTCAAGTCTGCTCCCATGTGTGGCACAGCCTGAGGTGGGTGTATCATACAACTGAGCGCTCTAACACTTTACACTCATCCTGTGTCATGTGCGGCCAGTATGGAACGCTGTTCCACCGCCTGGAGAAGTGCCCCACCTCTAAAGCGATATGGCGCGAAGTTCAACGTCTGCTGGGCCAGGATCAAATGAATCCCTTCAGTCTGTCAAGAGATATGTTTGCTCTATCAATGGCCTCCTCCCTTCCACCCTCCCTCTGTGCTCTGGTGGTTGCAATCGCCATGTGGACCATCCACACGATTGTCTTAGATGCCATCGCAGGCTCCACCCATACCCTCCCAGAAACTGTCCACAGATTCCGGTCTCATTTGGTGGACCACTTTCAAGTGTGGATGTTTGGATACCTCCCACCACATTGCCGACAGCTGGTCTCATCCTAATTCCACAGTCTGGTTCATCAAATCAGACCCCTTTCTCCACACGTGCTCAATAGTGGCTACGGCCCCTTCACACGTTCCCTCCCCCTCCCCATAAGTGGCGTTCCCGCTGGCAACAAGAGATAGCATCGCTTCTCTGGGTGCCTCCCCCAGTACTAAGTTTATCTGTCCTGAGTCATATTCAGAAGTGTCCATCCCATGGTCGGCCTTCCCCACAATAAATAAAAGAGAAGAAGGGTGAGAAGCTTTCACAACTCTTAAAAAGGGTAGGCAGAATCATGTGGTTTTTTACTGATAATGTTCGACTCATGGGTTCAGGGTTCTTTAATAATGACCTCAGTGGGGCTTTCAGTCTTAATTTGAGACATAATAGGGGATGTGTTAGCACAAAGAGCCTGTGCCTTCATGCTGACAACTCTTTTCCCAACAATGCACATTCTATCTCTTCCTCTTGATGTTTGTAGCACTCCTCCTTAGTCTGTCAGTGGTCTTTACATTAAGAGCAAGTTGGTATTTCTTTATTTGTAACCACCAGTTCATGAACTTTGGGCTAGTTGACTCTGAGCTATGGAGGGGTACCTCTTCAGAATGGACGGAGGATTCTCATTGAGTGCCTTCTTGATGACATGGATGAAAGTGAAGGTTTGCTTAACTCTACCATATTCAGTTGAACTTTGGGCCAGCCTCCAGTGAAGAAAGGACAGCATTAATAACTTCATCTAGAGATATCTGTTAAAAGTAACTAGTGGTTGTTCTCTAGCATAAAAACATTATGAAAAGTCAAAGGGGGGAGGGTTTGCCTTTGTTGTGGCAAATAGCCAGGAAAGCTTGTTTTTGACTTAAGAGAGGGTCTGATCATAGCCAAATTCTTGTATGAGTACGGTTTTAACTTTTCCAAGATCTGACATTCCTGAGGGGTGAGGGGTCATAATCTCCTGAGTCTTTCCACATAGACAAGAATGAATATGCTTGACATTCTAGCAATTGATAGACTCTTCCATAATACTTTCATTAACAATTTAAAAAGGATGCAATTTACCTTTGCCAGTAATAAATATTCCTTATAGCTGGGTTTAATTGTTGACTTAATTGGCGTAGAGAGGGTATTAATGCCAGTATTGATATAGAAGGCTTGGTACATCGATGAATCCCCCCTTGGGTTGGGACCATCTAGTACTAAAAAAAGATATAGAAGGCTTGGTAAACTCTGAATGGCATAAGTGTGGGATGCTTGCCGATCAGTTTGTCATCAAATTTTCAATAAATCAACCTGCAACTCATTAAAGCTCAGATAAAGAGCCCTGATGTCAGCCTTCTGTTAAGTTATTTTCAAGTTAAAAATTTTGGATTTACAGAAATAGACATGAGCATCCAGATTTGTGATTTTGTGTTTCATCTCATCAAGGTTTTTGTCAAAAAAGTTATAAACTCTCAGACATTCTTCAGTTAAAATTTGAGGTTGCCTAAGGTAATAGCAGGGTTGATGGGTTTTCCATCAGGGTAAACTCCACAGCTGCAAGTCCTATTTTTTATTTTTCTTTTGATAGGCCCTCTAACATTTGAGCATTTCTTTTGATTAAGGGTCCCCACAATTTTTAGCCAGAGGGGCAGGTGACACAGGAGACCCAGGGGGACCTGCGCCCCCTGGATCCAGGTTGTCCTTCAGCCCATGGAGCCCTTTGGCCCTACAAGACCCTCTGGACCTTCAGTCCCTGGGGCCCTTCAATAACTGTGTCCCTTTGTTGCTGGAGCTGATCAATCAAGGCCTCTATGAGGCTCAATCGTTGTGTTAAGGTAGCTTCCAAGGTTTGGGTTTGGCTGGCTACCTCCAAAGCAGCATTTTAATGTACTCATGTACCTCATATACTAAGCCCTGAAGTTGCTGAGTAAATTGGTATTCATATCTTCAGAAATAAAAAGTGTTGAGCAAAACGATCTGACCTCTGGCATCATTAATATTTTTGAGGTGGTCCTAAATAGCTTTGTCATGGGTAGATGACATCATAGAGGGGACCAACCCCAAGGATAAGGATGGGCGCCAGGAGGCTCAGAAGGTGAAGCTTTAGGCCCTCCCTGACCTCAGGCACATGCTAGACCAACACTGGGTACAAGCTAAATATGCCCAGGTTGGTACTAGTGAGGTGCCAAACGCCCAGTCCCTTACATTGGCCCAGGCATTACAACAAACTGTTTTACATAATGAACGCAGATGTTTTGGTTCAGTTAGTCAAGGAACAGGGTTCTGAAACCTGTTCTATTTACAAAATCACACGTTCTGGTTGAATCCAACTTCAATTAATTACATGAGTGAAGTCAGTTTCAGCATATTCTACCAATCTGGATGGTAGTGTGTGCCTATTGGTGGGTCAGTGCTTGGTCCCAATTCAGCGAACCCCCAATTCCCCCATCATAGTTTAATTCTGTTTCTCATGACCAACACTCCTTGTTGGTCAACTTCCCAATAAATATTTTCCCATTTTTTCCGTTTTACTTATGTTATTATGAACAATCCTGTGTGCAGACCCCATTGAGGAGGTCTCACGCTACATTAACCCTATCATCTTACATACAATCAGGTTTGCTCCCAGTGCACCGTTGGTTTGCTCAGGTTCCCTCCAACCTGGTCCGCTTACCCCTTTCTTCTTTATGCACTGCGTCGTTTTTGGTGTGGGAATTCTTATAATGATCACACTCTTTCCTGTGAGCTATTATTGCTCCAGCACCCTCTGCTGGGCTCTAGTAGCTTTGTTATTAATGGCTAGTTTCCTTGCGTTGGCTCTGTGCACTGAGCACCACCACGCTGGAAACAGGAGAGTTATAGACACTCTCCTTACATTAGTGACCAACCACTTAAATCTATGTGCACAAAATTTTTCTGTGTGGAACTTTTCTGAAGTGGAAACAGTGGGCGCCAGCTGTGGGCTTCAGCTGTCATTAGCCGCACTGCTGTTTCCTCTTTTTCCTAACGGTTGGAGCAACTCAGTGTTATTATGGTTGCCTCGAACTGGAAAGTATCCACCCTTCATGCTCATACCTGGTGGATATGGATGCTTCAGGTTCCAAAAGTTGTAATTCCCTGACTTTCCACCGAGTTTATCAATTTCAAATCAAATAAACGAGTTTTCCTTTGACAGAACGTTCAGATAATGCCAGCGGTATTGGCAGATATGGACCTGGGGGTGTTGGCCTTGGATAACGTCAGACCTTCCATTGCCATTGGGGGAATAGGGTCGTTTACATCTAAAAACGCGTTTTATGACAAAAATCTTATCCAAACCTCAGAGCCGTTTATTAGCTCTTATGGCCCGGATGAGAACCCTATTCCAGTATATCAAATAATCCCTGAGAACCCTCGTTTGACCCCTACCATGATTTGGGGCACTATGGAAGTGGAAAAGGAACTTCGTTTTAAATATAATCATGTATATGCACCTGCAGAAGGTGTGGTAGGATATGTGGCCTCAGTAGTAAGAGTGGCCCACTATCCCTCCCCCTTCTATGATTCCAAAACATACCCTAAAGGCTTGCTCACGCCAGAGGAAGGATTTTCAGGGGAGGTAGTGGCGTTTTCTGCTTTAAACAAATCCCATTCTGGATACTTCTTATCGACCACTACCCTCACATCCCCTTGGGGAAGTTCAGCACAACCTTTTAGTGGATACCGGTGCCTCTGATAACTTTATTGACCAAGACCTTGATGACTACCTTGAGTTGAGTTACTCACCAAGTGGTATGGTTAGAGGTGGGGCTTCTCAAGGTATCCCTACGCTGAACGTCTTAAGTTAGTGGACTACCAGGTGGGCGCCTATCTTCTTTCCAACCATTTTCAAGCGATCAGAAACTCTTGTTCCCCATTATTTTTGGGGTGGAGAGGTGGAGAAAGTTTGAAGTCAGGACTAATTTGAAAGAAAACACCCTCTCTTTGTCTTTGTTAAATGGTCACAAGCTGATTGTTCCTTTGTTGGAGGATAACGCCCAGGGAAAATTGCCACATTGGCCCAATTCAACACTCTTTATCTGGCCCCTTTGCTGAAGCCCCCTGTGGAGGTTCCCCTACCTTCCTGTTTGGAGGGGTTGGAATCTTCTTTTGATGCAGCATCCGCTAACACGCTTCCTGAGTACTCTGAGTTTGATTGTGACTTCAAGCTCACTGTGGATTTGGTGCATATATCTTCCCCCATTTACACATTGACTGTTCTGGAGGAAGAGGCTTTGGATGTGTGGGTGAAGGATCAGTTAGCCAAAGGTGTGATTTTTCAGCGTACCTCTCCTGTATGATCCCCAATTCTCTTTGTTGAGAAGGCTGATGGTACTCTACACCCATGAGTAGACTATGGAAACCTTAACAACGTTGCTGTACCAGACCTCCATCACATCCCTTTGGATGCACATATGCGCTATGTAGAGAAGGCGAAGGTCTTCTCCAAACTGGATTGTCTCAATGCGTTTAATCTAATTCAGATAAAGAAGGACCAGGAGTGGTTAACTGCATTCTGCACCAGAAATGGAATATTCCAGTTTTGGGTCATGCCCTTTGGCCTTAAGAATGCCCCTGCCATCTTTCAACGCTGCATTGATGCTGCGTTGAGAAGACTTGTTGGGGGTATGCGCGGTTGCCTAAATGGATGACATCCTGGTTTTTCCCCTCATCAGGAGTCTCATGCAGTACACCTTTGGCAAATTGTGGAGAGGTTATGGGTCGCCCACCTTACACTAAAAATCAGTAAATGTAAATTTTCAAGTCCCAGGTCACTTTTTGGGCAACGTCATGTTTGACCAAGGACACATGATAACTCTAGACAAGGATAAGGCTTTTCATGAGTGGCCCACCCCACCTCAGTCAAGGAATTGAGGAGCTTCTTGGGGATGTGTACGTTCCTCCAAGAAGTTTACCCCAATCTTTCTGAGGTGGCAGCTCCTATAAAAGGCTAGCGGTGCCAAGGTGCTTCAGTGGTCCCCCTTTTGGTGAGTGCTTTCCAAGCAGTGAAGTGTACCCTGTTGTCTACGTCTGTTCTTCGCCATGTCAACCCTTCAAAAAGGAGTTCTTTGTCTACTGATGCTTCCAACTTCGCCATAGCTGCTGTCTTTTTACAAGAAGGTGAAGATGGGATAGAGCATCCGGTGGGATATTTTTATATGAAAATGTCTTTTCCAGAGTTGAATTACGCCGTTTTGATAAGGAGTTACTGGAAGTGGTGGAGGCGCTAACTTATTAGCATCACCACTTGCATGGCTCATCCTGAATCTTTCTGGGTACATACAGACCACTGTGACTTGCTGTACTTCCACGCTCCTCATGCCTAACCCCACAGCAGACCCATTGGCATGAACCCTTGCCCAATTTGCATTCACTCATGAGTTCACCAAGGGCAAGGATAATGGTTTGGCGGATGCTTTGAGCCGCAACCCTGCTTTAGCGCCCAATCCCAAGGAGTTATAAGTTCATAACACAAAGTTGATGATTCCACCAAATAAAATTGTGTCCTAACAGCCCTCTCCCCCGGCCAGCAGGCCAGCGCTTGCCCCTCTAGAAAATGCGGAGGAATATAGTATGTTCAGAAAGGTAGCCCTTTCTGAGCTGTTGGCAGCCGAATATACTATGATCCTTCCTAAGAACGCTTTGAAGCATGAGGATCTCTCCAGGGGCTATCACGTGAAGGATGAGATGGTGTGTTTTCAGGGGCGCCTATGGGTTCCTGCTGGACCACTGCGCCTGGAAATCATCCAGGGCCATCATGATGGACTCACTGTTGGTCATCCTGGTAAAGCGAGGATGTTAAAATTAATACAATGCACATACAATTGGAAGGGCTTGCCTGCCCAGGTGGGGCGATATTGTAAAGAGTGCCTGATCTGCAATCAGATGAAACCCAATTGGCAACCTTTAGTGGGGTTGTTGGTACCAGTCCAAAAGGCTGAAGGGCCCTGGACTTCCCTATTAGTGGATTTCATTGTGGAGTTACCTGTCTCTGATGGTTACGATGCCATCATGGTGGTGGTGGACCATTTTACGAAGTTAACCCACTTCATTCCTTGCAGAACTACAATAACTGCGGCTGAGATGGCCAGGCTCTTCGTCACGCATGTGTTTGCGCTCCATGGGGTTCCCCCAAGAGATTATCAGTGACTGGGGACCCCAATTTACCTCCATCTTTGGGAAGAGTTGTGTACGACTCTTCAGATTCACCCCTGAAGTTTGACTGCCTATCACCCTCAATAATATGGGCAGACTGAACGAGTGAACCAGTGCTTGGAGCAGTTCTTGCGGTGTTATATCGCTGTGGATCATACAGTTTGGGATTCTCACCTTCCCATGGCCCGATTCAGTTACAACAACACTTTGCATTCGTCTATCAGTTGCTCCCCTTTTTTCTCCACCATGGCTTTAACCCCATCTTTAACATGGAGCCCAACTGTGGTTATAAGGTTGAAGCGGTGGTGGACTTTTCCAAGACTATCAAGAAGTTCCACCAGGGGTTTCCTTAAGTTTGGAGGCGGCAATGCAAGTTTATAAAGAGAACGCTGATGGAAAGTGCCAAGTGGGTTTAGCATATAAGGAAGGGGATCTTGTGATGCTTGATGCTTGCAACATCCCTATCAAGCAGCCATGCAAGAAGCTGGGACCAAAGAGGATTGGCCCTTACCACATTGTTAGAAAGGTGAGCCATGCCTCATACCATCTAGATCTCCCCCCCTCATTCTGGATCTTCTCTGTGTTTCATGAGAGCAAACTGACGTTGTTTGAGGGCCCCCCACCAGAGACTCATGAGGCCTATCTCGTGGATGGGGCACCAGAGTGGGAGGTGGAATAAATAGTTGCCTCCTGCCATGTTAAAAGAAGACTGGAGTACCTGGTATCCTGTAAGGGCTTTGACGCTGCAGAGAACAGTTGGCTTCCAGCGTGCAGCTGTGTGCATGCCCAAGATCTGATTGAAGCCTTCCACAAGCGATTCCCCCAGGCTGCTGGATCTCAACCCAAAATGACCGTTGCCACCATGAAGTTGGCCCCTGCCCACAAGAACTATTCCCTTGCACAAGCCCCTGGAGGGGGTTGAGCCCCATTGGGAGGAGAGGGTTTTATCATGGGTAGATGACATCATAGTGGGGACCAACCCTAAGGATAAGTCTGGGCACCAGGAGGCTCAGAAGGTGAAGCTTCAGGCCCTCCCTAACCTCAGGCACTCGCTAGACCAACACTGGGTACAAGCTAAAAAGCCCAGGTTGATACTAGTGAGGTGCCAAACGCCCAGCCCCTTACATCAGCCCAGGCATTAAAATGATTGGTTTATATAATGAACGCAGATGGTTCAGTTCAGTTAGTTGAGGAACGGGGTTTTGAAACACATTCCATTTATGAAATCACACGTTCAGGTCAAATCCAACTTCAATTGATTAACAAGTGAAGTCAGTTTCAGCATATTATACCAATATGGATGGTAGTGTGTGCCTATTGGTGAGTCAGTGCTTGGGCCCACTTCAGCAAGCCCCTTATCCCCCATCATAGTTTAATTCTGTTTCCCATGACCAACACTCCTTGTTGGTCAACTTCCCAATAAATATTTTCCCATTTTTTCTGATTTACTTATGTTATTCTGAATGATCCTGTGTGCAGACCCCGTTGAGGAGGTCTCATGCTACATTAACCCTATCATTTTACATACAATCAAGTTTGCCCCTAGTGCACTGTTGGTTTGCCCAGGTTCCCTCCAACCTGGTCTGCTTACCCATTTTTTCTTTGTGCACCGCGTTGTTTTTGGTGTGGGAATTCTTATAATGTTTTCACTCTTTCCTGTGAGCTATTATTGCTCCAGCACCCTCTGCTGGGCTCTAGTAGCTTTGGTATTAACGGATAGCTTCCTTGCATTGGCTCTGTGGACTGAGCACCACCACACTGGAAACAGGAGAGTTATAGACACTCTCCTTACAAGCTTCCCAATTGTCACAAACATATGTGAAGGCAGCTTTATAAAACTTAACCAGGTTATATTTAAGCCTTATAACTAATTCTAGCTGGCAGTATGTCTTGGTGATGTAAATCATTCACTTGAAGTACATGGTGAATGTCAGATGGGCAAATTACCAAAGGTAGTGCTCTGCTCCACCAACTAACTCATTAATAGCCAGTGAAGCTGAATCATTGAGCCTGCACATGTAGGAAGGGACAGCAGAAGCTCATGAATGGCTAGAGCGGGTTTCAATAAAAAAGATCTTATCATGGAGGTGCCAGATCATATTGGTTGGGTTGTCAGTTTGCGGGTAATATTGACTAGGGTTTGGCACAGGAAGGTTAATTTTAAAAGTGGACCAGAATTCCAGGCTTTCAGGTTTAATAATTGTACTTTAAATTGTAAAGTATTAACACATTGAGTAATGATTCTCTCCCCATAGGGGAGATGATGAATTTTGATATTTTCTTCCACATTTCTTGATCAACAGTTAACTGGTTTTAGCTCGAGGTGCCCCTTTAGTGAGCACTAGGTTTTGGCTTTTCTCAAGAAAAAACAAAATTTAAGAGAATTAGGTACCTGGAGCTGTAGGAATGGAAGCTTGGAATGGTCTTTAGGGAAGCTTGGTTCTCTGTAATGGCTGGAGAGAAGCGATGGTACAGCACTTTTGCATCTTCAGGGTCCAGTATTATGCACTATCCATGGTTATGGTATCTATATACATAACTATGCAAAGAAAATAGGGATAAGTCTGTTAAGGCGTTAGACTATAACTCTATTGTTTTTAGCTTTTGATTTTTATAGGATGAGTAGGGACTTTTGACATATGGCTGCTTAAGTCTCCTTTGTTCAGGTTTTTTACTTCTCATCCAGTATGAGGTTGAGTTGTGATCTATCATTCCATTAGCTCTGGGATTTTTGACCTCCCATTGTATTAGGACATCCAAATGGTAACTGATGGTGTTGATACAGAATCTCATCTCATAATGATTCCTGAATCTCTTTAATTACATTTTGTCTAGTTAGAGATAAAGCCTCATTAGTTGGTGATCCATTCAATTCTGGAAGGCTTGAACCCATAAGAGGACAATTGACTGTTTAGTCAGCTTGATCCTGAGATGATTTGGGCCATAATGGGGTATAAATGCTGACAATCGAGATGCGGTTATGATAACAAAAAGGAGTTATCAATATTAATTAAGGGTATTTATTTTTCTTAAACTATGAAGTTCCCCTTGTAATGGATGATAAAGACTCTAGCAAGAATGATTGCTCTTGTCTTGTCAAATACCCTTTCTATGCTTTACCTTTTATAATAACTACCAGTGGAAGAAGTATAAAACGCTACCAACTTAATTAATGATCTGAAGATATATCATGTTATGCTAATGATAAGCTCAAAATTAAAACAGGAGAAAAAAGTGTTTTCAACCAAGATTACCCTGAGTATACACCAAAATGCTTGTTACATATTACTAGTGGTAATATAGTAGTAGGTTTTACCAAGAGTTTTACCAAAAGTTCTCTATTCTGCTTGCCAGTCGCCTATTAGCTACTAATTGCTAAACAGCCACCCAAGATAGCATAGTTAAGAAACATCAAGAAATTGGGAAAAGATGAATATTTTCCTTTGATGAAATTCACAAACTACATTTCATAGGTACACACTTTGATTTTGGCCTACCCAACAATAATTATTTGCGCTATCCCTCAAGTCCAGATATTTAATAAGTTAAGTCAAGAGGAACTTGAGAATGTGCAACTACTCGATTTGAAGACTATCAAGATGCTTTCTCCATGTCATATGGCAACTATGGTCGCATGAAACATTAGATACATAGTATTAAAGTTGGCGATTTAACTCCTATCCACAATTAATCCATATAGGATGACATAGGTAGATGAGCACTACATGAATACTGATCTCAAGAAAATATTGATGCTGGCTTACTTGTGCTCTCCCAGAGTACATGGTCATCACCCCAGTTACTTATAAATAAAAATAGTTGAGGTCACAGTATAGTGATGAATTACAGAAATCTAAACAGCCTCAAAAAGGAGGAAAACTAAGCTATCCCTCAAATTAATGATGTTTTGGCTTACTCTCCAGCTTGAATTTCTTCTCCATAATGGACCTTTCTGGAAGCTATTGGTAGATAAATCTACCACCTAAATCCCAAGAAAATTTCTTGATGATATGCATAGAAGGATTATATCAATCTACCCAGCTCCCCAGGGATTATTAAGTGCTCCTGCATTGTTTCAATAAGCGATGGATCACTCATGCAAGATCAAAAACTAAACTGTGTGATCATGTACCTAAATGACATAACTAATTTTCTAAAATCTTTACCAATCATCTAGAACACCTCAAGTTTTAAAGTGAAGAGAACCCACATCAAGCTAAAGCTTGCAAATTATATCATATTATCAGGAACTGGAATATTTAGGACATGCCATATTGTAGGAAGGAATTCATCCCTTGTAAAATCTGGTTGAAGCAATCTCCAAGATGGCTGAGTTGAAATGCCTCTAAGACATACAGATATTCTTAGGAGTGATAGGATATAACCTTCAATTTATCCTCAATGCTCTTAACTCACTAACCACTTGTCCATTTGATCGCCAAAAAATATCCCTTTTGTATAGGGAGTAGTGCAAAGAACTGCACCCAGAGTCAAAAAAGAGTTTTAAGAAGAGACCAATTCTATGACATGTGGAATATGAGAAAGCCATTATCTTGCTTATAGATACCTCTGACTTAGCTATAGGCGACAATCTATCTCAATTATATGATGAAGGCACTGACCACCCAGTGTCTTATTACAGTAGGAAGCTTTCAATACTTATGGGAAATTATAGCATCACGGAGAAAGAGTTCTTAGCTGCTCTCCTAGCAGTGAAAATTTTTTTGTCCCTTATTGTACAGCACAAACTTAACAGTTGTTACAGACCACAATGCTTTAAAATGGCTGCAAACATGAAAGATTTGACAAGAAGCTAGCCCACCGGATTTTCAAACTTCTGCACCATGACATGATTATCATCCATCAAGCTGTAATGATGCACATTAATGTAGATGGACTGACCAAATTGCTCCTACTACATCTAGATAATTGTGAAATTGAACAGTTACATGACCTACTCATGAAGCCAGACTCTTAGGAATATGAAGATGAACAAATTAAATGATTTTAAAATGACATGCTTGAACTATGAAAGTCCTTGATGCTTACTTTGAGAGAAATTCAGACCTGACTGGTTAACTTAATTGTGACCTTCAGAACGGGTACCAGTTATAATGGAAGCTCACAATACCTTAGGACAAGGAGGAGCCAAGAAAATTTATAAATGGATCAAGGACCACTACTATTGGGAAGTATAAGATGACTGTATAAATTGTAAAATCAAACGCCACATAAGGATAAGTACAAGTACAGCCAATGACCTCTCAAAAGCCATTCCATACCATCAGTACAGATGTATATATCCACTACCTAAATCCACAGGAGGAAATTGATAAATCCATAAAAGGATTAATCTCTTCACAAAGTGGGTCAAAGAAATCACATTTCCATGCAGACTGCCAAGACTATCAATAACTTTTTAAAAAATACTAAGCATGGATGCCTAAAGGTACTGCTATGTGACAATTTTTTATTTAACTGAGGTAAGCTGACCAGGGGATGGACATTACCAAACTAAAACTAAAAATAATATTAAAAATAATGATTCAAACAAAACGCCTAAAATGGATGGATCAATTGAATCATACCTAACAAAATATCCAACCAGGTGGTCAGCAAATACTGCTATCCCTCCATGGTGGACAGGGAGGGGTTTGGGGGGCTCAGCTTCAGCTGCATCCATCTCATTCCATAGTAGGGGGCGTGTTAAGGCAGATAGTAAGGGTGTGGGGGCATTGGCGGCATGGGTTTGATATCCTTGATGACTGGAACTTCCAAATAGTTGCCAGCCATCATTATACCAACGATGTATTTGCCCAAAGAGTCTTCAGCTTTGAGGTGGGCGTCTGGGAATTTAACGAATGTGGCAATGTTGGTTCAGGTTATCTTTGCTTTTGGATTCCGTGCTATTGTTACCACGTTCTGGATGGCTTCAGTGACGTTTTTGTGTAAAATTTTCATGTTGATCTTACTTTGTGAAGTAAGATTTGTGGGGATGACGGGAGGTGGATATTTCCTGTGAGCACAGCCACAGATTTGGCGGCAGCTTTGCAAAGCAGATGGCAATATGGTGTGGCGGCTGCTTCTACTGCAAGCTGGTGGTCGCTGTTGAACAGTTTGGCGTTAGGTTGTGGGACATATTTCTGATGGGAATTTTGCACAACATTCTGCATTACAGAGCTGCTCAAGTTGCAGCATTGGTTCTTCAATGATTTTACCTGATTCGTCAATTTCATCCAATAATTCCCATGGATTTTGGTTGAATTGTATTGGGGAATCAGCATACAGTTGAGGTTTGTTTGATTCATTTGCGGATGCATGGGATCAAACTGGGATCCAATCCAATGTTTTGTTGGATGAATTATTTATGATATTGGGGCAAGGTGGGTGCTGATTGGTGGCTGTAGGTGCAGCTGCAGCATCAGGCATTGGAGGAGGGGAAGGTAGGATCATACCCCATGTTGGAGTTGGTGCAGGGTGGGCAGCAGATTAGTGGGCGGCGGGCAAACTTTTGGCATCAGCAGAAGTTTCTGAGTATGGGCATTTGTGTTTTGAGTGGTCTAACTCAAAACGGATAGACAAATTGTCCATCCACCCTCAACGCGGGCCCAGAATGGATGGTTGGGGGCAGATGGGATGGTGGCATGAGGGGGAATTGCCAAAGAAATTTTCATAAATTCAGGGCTGATGTGGCATATGCCCGAGTCCCAGTGAGGCGTGTGGCCCCATTTGGAACCACAAATTGTAAGATGGGGTTGGCGCCATAGTCTGCCAAACCTTCCATCAGCTCTTGGTGGAGCACTTCGGGGGAGGTGGGTGGGCAAACCAGCGAACTGGACCACCAAGGTGGTGTCCATTGGGAGTCAGGTCTGAGTTGTTGGGAGGGGAATATTGTTAAAAATTAATGGCACCATTGCTGCAGTGGCTGCATCAGCTTCACAGGAGAAGCCAAGATCAAAGTACCCCTTATAGAGGTGGAAGTCAATAAAACAGGCTGGTGTCATCACCACCTGAGCCATTTTGATAATGACTTGGTCATCATAGGAAAAGAATTTTCCATATTTGACCCTAAGGCTGAAATGCATGTTGCTCCGGGGGAGCACCAGGAGGCAGTGGGGCACCACTTGGGTTTGGGTGAGATGGGCATCAAGACCCTTTAGAGGAACAAATTGTCCCAAGGGTTTGGAATGACTGGGCGAGCCAGTCCAAGCGCGTTTTTCTGTCAGATGGAAAATGGAGGGGGAGTTTCACCGCTGCCCCATGCTGGGACAGTCAGCGGGGGACCCAACAACATTGGAGCAAGACTTTGGTGTGCGATTTAGTTTTTGCTTTTAATTTACCAAGATTAATTTTCTTGGAAAGTTACGCCGAGCAGAGAGAGAGTTTGCTATTTGAAAATTTTTAGATCTTTACTTTTAGAGTTGTGGGGAACTAGCTATGAGCATGGGAACTTAACAACTATTTTTAGCACCCTACAGCCCATTGTTAACAGGAATGAAGAAAGAGTGAATGGAACGTTGGTTTATCTATTAAGAAATAAGGCCACTTACCAATCCATTACACTGGGAAAAACCTCCCAAGTGCATAGATGGCTTACAGGTTTTTTCATTGGATCATCAAATTTTTTCCCTTTAGGACCTATACTTAAGAGAACCTTAAATTCCAGCTCTATTAGTTCATAAAGTTACCAGTGATATTACTGAAGAGCCTTAGAAGGCACTAAGAAAGTTAGTTCAGAAAATGTACAATTACAATTGTGGCAATGATAAATATAGCAAAGATGGGTTTAAGAGAAGGCCAAGCAGAAAAACCACCTGGTAACCTTTACCTGCCTTTGAGATTTTAATTTAAACTTGTAATATCACAATCATATAGCACCCCAAGGGGGAAAAATCAGATTTCATTTTGGAAGTCCATATGGTAAAGCCTACAAACCTGGAGATGAATACTCAATCATGTCTTTATAGCCTGAGTAACTATAAATCATTTACATATCTGATTCTTACATCAGTATCCCTGTTGCAAAATTGATCTTGGGCTCCACTAGTGTGCCAGGCCAACCAGTATGAAGACTGGTGGCCCTTTGCTCTTTCACCTTCATTGGCGTTGGGGCCAGCAGTGCCAGCTAACCCCTGGCGTGATCACCTGCACCTATTGGGGATCCCTAACCTATCTACTCCTACTCTAGCTGCTCTAAGCCACTATCAAATAAAAGTAAGAATGGTGCAAGAGAGATATTTATTATAAGGGAATAAATCAACTATTTATACTACTTCCAGGGCTACTGCACCCGAGTGCTCTTTGGCCAATCATCTGCTGGAAATCCCATTAGCCTCTTGATCCCAAAACTCTATCAGATGATAAACTATTCATTCATACTTCATAGTGATTTCCTCTTCAGATCTGCTCAACTGATCACCAAATTATTAATAAAAGGTCAATCCATCCTCAGCATAAGTTGCTGGTCAATTGTATTTAAATTCATAAATAAATAGGACTTTGAGAATCCTCAGCATGAGTCACTGGTGCTCCAAATTAGTTGCGATTTCCTAAATGATTGATAATGAATATGTCAATTTTCTGCCAGAAAATCCCACAATCATTTCTTATGGCAGTTGGTGCAGGGATAAGATTTTGCTGACTCAAGCTATAATTAGTGAAATCCTCATTAGATGCTGGTAATTGAATACAGCAGCTTTCCACCGGAATTTCACTCAAACTATAGTTAGCAATTTCTTTTGTTAGATGCTGGTAACTGAATACAGCAGCATTTCAATGGTAATTCCTACAATCATAATTTGATAGCAGCGCCAAACTGGGAATCTGCTGACCCTAAAACAATTAGTATTTTTTATATCATTAAATAGTATCAAACTAGGCGATTAGCTGGCAATTATGCCTGACTAACCAAAACCCCTAATTTGGATACTATCAAAAGGATCTATCTGGTTAAAATCCCAACATTGCCTTTCCCTTAACCAGATGATATCCTTCTTTGTGACCCACCCCAATGGTGGGTCAAGACCTCCCAGCACCCTCTCAAAGGAGCGCTGGTCTTAACCAGTAGCTTTTGTCACTCTGTAACCAAAACCTCCAACTACTCAAGCAGCCCACTAGTGGAACCCCTGTAGTGAGCACCAATGTTATGAAATTGACCTTGGGCTCTGCTAGTGTGCTAGGCCAACCAGTATGAAGACTGGTGGCCCTTTGCTATTTTGCCTTCATTGGCTTACCAACCACTATAAGTCCTGTGTCCAACCTACCAACTAACCACCAACAGCTTTGCCTTTAGCCCCAGGCATCCTCGGCATGTGCCCCAGCAAGTCCTGCCCCCTTCCTGGGCAGCTCAGGCACTTCTGCACTGCCTCACCCTTATGACCCTTCACCAACCCATCTGGGCATGCCCCAGTGAGTCCATCCCCTTCTTGGGTAGCTATGGCACCTCCCGCGCTGCACCCCACTAGGGTTGGTGGCATATCAGCTCATCTGCTGGTAGCCAGCTGGCCAGGTTCCTGCTGGTTTCTCATAGAGAGGAGGTATGGGAGCTGGCAGCGCTGGCCACTCCAGGCATGATCACCCGCACCTTCAGGGATCTCCTACCCTATCTTCCCCACTCTAGTAGCTAAGCTACTTCAAACAAATAGGAAAAATAGGCAAATGAGAGATTTACTTAGAGGGAACAAATGACTATTTATACTACTTCCAGGGCTACTGCACCTAAGTGCTCTTTGGCCAATCATCTGCTGGAAATCCCATCAGCCTCTTGATCCCAAAACTCTATCAGATCATAAACTATTCATTCATATTTCAAAGTGATTCCCTCTTCAGATCTTCTCAACTGATCACCAAATTATTAATATTAGATCAATCCATCCTCAGCATAAGTTGCTGGTCAATCATATATAAATTCATAAATAAATAGGACTTTGAGCATCCTCGGCATGAGTTGCCAGTGCTCTGAATTAGTTGCAATTTCCTGTATGATTGATAACGAATATATCAACTTTCCACTAGAAAATCCCACAATTATTTCTTATGGTAGGTTTTGCAGGGATAAGATTTTGCCGGCTCGAGCTCTAATTAGTGAAATTTTTGCTAGATGCCGGTAAGTGAATATGATAGCTTTCCACCGGAATTTCACTCAAACTATAGTTAGTAGTTTCATTCGTTAGATGCTGGTAACTATAATAGCAGCATTTTACCGGTAATTCCCACAAAAATATCTGATAACAGCGCCAACAGCGCCAAACTGGGAATCTGCTGACCCTAGAACGATTAGTATTTTTTATATCATTAAACTAGCGGAGTTACTCATGCTTCGCTACAGTATCTATAGAATTTCAGGTGATTCGAATTGATTAATTTAGATTTTATATATAGTTAAGCAATAACTACTCGGCTAAATCTAATTGCTCAATCGAAGCAACCAAAAAGACCAACCACTCAAATAAAAATAACTGAACTTATCAAATCAACCAATAACTAATCACCTCCAAAGCTAAACTGTATCCTATCGATTTGACCAAAAACCATCAACCACTCGGCCAAATAAAATAAACTTATCAAATCAATCAGATTCTAAATTATTTTAGCTTTTATATTGGTAGATAGCTATCAATAAGTTCAGAAACCATTAAACCTATTAAAAATTCCAACCTCCAACCACTTAGCTAAAATCTATTAAGTCTGCCAAAGTAATTAAAAATCAATCTCTTATCTGAAACTATTGAGCCTATCGAATCAACCAAAAAATAAACCACCACTTAGCAAAAACCAATTATTGAACTTACAAAACAGCCAAAAACTACCAACTAAATATTAAAGCCTATGAAACTATTGAATTAAATGAATATGAAAATACACAGCCAAATTGCTATATAATTACCATTAGAAATATACGTTCTAGATCTTATATAGAACTGATGTTTAAATTTATATGATTATATTAAACAATTACATATTAGCATTCCGTTCCCAAACTTTATAGAATACTTGTGCAAGTTTGGTGATTTTTGGTTATTTGCTCGAGATCATGCATCTATATAAAAAAATTAACATAATGATTCTTTTGTAAATAAAATTTAAGATTAATTCTTGTTGATACCCAGTTTACACAGATTTGTTTACGGGCTTAAAGTTCATCTGGTAATCTTATATTTTTTATATTTGTAGATGGTTATCGATAAAATTAAGTAATCGAAATTATACTTAATCAATATAAATTTACCAACCATTCAGCCATACCCAATTAAACCTATTGAATTAACTAAACCACTAAACCACTTAGCTAAAACCATTAGATTAAAAATCAACCAATCACCAACTGCTTTGTAAACCAAAACTAAATGTATCAAAACAACCAAAATCACAGCTACTTACCAAAACCAATCAACCTTATTAAATCAACCAATCACTAACTTTATTTAAACCATTAAGCTTATTAATCAACACAAACCCACCAACCGCTTGACAAAACCATTTAAACTACCGAATCAACCAAATATCAAACTTCTCAGCTGTAACAATATACCACTTTCCATTAAAAACATATAAAATTTTCACTTGTTACATATAAAACTTTTTATTTTACTATGAAAATTAAAAATTGGGCTTCAAGGTGCACATGGACCCCCTCCCTTCCACCTATAGCCAAATTTTCAGAGCTCTACATGCTCTATTTTTGGCTGGGCATCGTGCACACACATACACATTTGCTTTTATAAATAGATTATACCAGGATTTGAACAACTGACCTTTTATAGAGCTAAAGTTTAGAGCTAAAAGCTGAGCCAATTATGCTAGATTTTTTTATTTTTTTTAAAAAAAACTCCATACTTTATTAAATAAAATTAAGGGAAAGTAAGAGGGGAGGGCAGAATACAGGCAATTCAGCTGAGGGTAAAAAAGACTGGGGATTTGGGCCACTAGAGTTCTAGCACCTCTGACCATTGCTGATTGGCAATCACCATTGCTAGCTACAGTTCTAGCAGTGGTGGGCTTATAGGCTATACTATTCTCAGATGATTAGTAGCTTTATCATGTGCGATGAGTGATCCGGTGGGGAAAGCCAAACGCGTGGCCTTATAACACCTGGGAATTATGTGCAAGAATTTTGAGATCTGGCAGAGCTGATCAGAGATAATCTGAATGGTCTTCAATACCAAGCCTCTATGATGGGGGTGCTCATTGCTCATAACCTTGGTGATGAGCGCACAGTGAATCATCCATACACAATAATAGTAAATGAAGGCTCATAGTTGAATTGGAGCTATTCTCAGGGTTTTTGTAAAGAACAGGTCCTGTGATAGATGTATACCCGGAGGCAAATGATCGCCTGATAGGATGTATTGCATTGTGGACCAGTATTTTTGAACATGGTGCATTCATATCAGTGATGTGCTATGTCTGCTTCTGGTTCAGTCCCCAATATAGAGTCACCCCAACCTTGTTTGGTCTTCAATAGATTGGCTTGGTTCAGTGATTGGATATTTGGGATTGGCCATTGGTGCATTGTCAAGCTATGGCCCCCTGTCAGAATGCCTTCATCAGGGATTGCACCTGATTGTGTATCAGGTGTTCCACCCAATGAGTTACTCATGCTACTGAATCAATTTTGGTTGGGGACCATTTGCCCCCTCCTGACTGGGCTGTTTCAGGGTTGGCGCCCAACTTGTTCTTCACCCAAATACCCTGAGCTGATTTAGTAAGTTTCTCCATGTCAGAAGAAAACTTTTTATTGCTTGACTTTGTTGGTTTGAATCACCAATTTTCATTATATGAATCTGAGTCAGTTTCAGATCCTAACAATACCTCATCCAGGTTTTTTGCTTTATTGGCAAGAATTTTCTCACCCTGCAAGGCCCCAGTCTCCCCTGCTGATTGAGGTTCACTGGGGAATATTCCCAACTCTGCTGTTCTTGGCATCAGGCCTCACTCCCAGAAGGTTGCACTTGTCATCTGGGTGTTGGTGGGCATCAATCCTAGGGAGTCAACCCCATCATTTGCTTTATTCATTAGGGCTCTGTGACCCATTGATGCATTCACTCATTTTGTTGTCATTTGTGTCACCAGTTCATTACTTGGTGCGTACATGGTAGAATTCTCAGCCCCATTTCTAGACATGTCAGGGCTTGGGCCAGCGGGAAGGTCAGCAGATGGTTCTTCTATCTCAATGACTATCTGCGCAGGCAAGTCATCTGTTTCTATGTGCTGCACACAGATGGGTGGCTAGACTTCCCTACTCTTGGTTGATTGGCCTTTGTTCACTGCTCTATAAGATTGCAGTTTGTTATGGCAGTTGGTTGCTCTCTCAGTTCTTGTTCAATTCACTTTCTGCTATAAAAAGTGATATTTGTGAGAGAGAGAGCTGATTATGCTAGAGGAGGTATTTTTAAAAATCAATTGTACTTTTGATTCAAAGTTTTGATTTAGATAAACTTGTTAAATACCCAAATGACCACTAACCACTTAACAAAACCATTTAAAATATCAAATCAGCTGAATATCAAACTGCTCAGCTGTAACAATATAGTGAATACCATCAAAGTATATATAGGATTTTCACTTGTTACATATAAAACTTTTTATTATACTATTAAAATAATATTTTAAAATTTAATCTGCTATTTGGGGTGGAGACAAATCCAACAAAGCAAAGATCATAAAAATCGGTCCAGCTGTTCTTGAGTTATAAATGGTGTAACTAACATGACTTTGTTTTATATATATAGATAGTATTGAACTAGGCAATTAGATGGCAATTATTCCCGACTAACTGAAACCCCTAATTTGGATACTATCAGAAGGATTCATCTGGTTAAAATCCTGACAATCCCCTACCAATATTATAGAAGGAAATGATGTCAGATATCAAAATATTTGACATTATGGGAAGGTTCTTAACCATTCAACTTCCTAGAAGAAATCACCGCCTAATCTGAGAAGTGGGTTAAATGTTACCACAATTAATCACATGGAAAATCAATAGTTGAAATGACTCAAATTAAATTAGAAAAATTTCATTAAATCAACTTAAGCTTAAGCTACCCCAAGAAAAAATCCTATTTAATCAAAATGAAGGATCATCATAATTTCAGGTGACAAATACATAAGGTGGCACACAAAGCAGTAAATTAAGATGAACCTGCAAAAATGTAAAATTTAAGAATCTGTCATAATTGACTTAAGTGATACCAAGTCTCAGATGACTTGGTACATTCAACTTAAAATTTTTTTCCTTATAAAAAATATGCTACAAGGGTATTATTCCATCCACAATGCATTGCCTGACCAAAAGTCTTCCATTTAGATTCCTCACTTTATTATTTTTCTTAATTCTTTTCTTTTGGGGTTTATTGCTAAGTATACATATAAAATTCCTCTTTAATACTACAATAAAATTATGCCATTAATCTATATCTCATTTTGGTACTTGATTTCATTAAGTTAATTTTGCCATACTTACCATAGGATGGATACTTAAGCTTAAATGACACAAGCGGTGACTTGGCACCCTTTATAATAAATGTTTTACTTGTTGTGCATCTCAGGAGGATTCAAGTTTTGACTTTTGGGCTTCTTGGGCATAGCACATAAAGCTCAAAAATGGAATCCCAACACATGCAAGATAAAAAATCAGCAATGTTTTGCTTCCAGTCCTTTTGGTTGGTCAGCTAAAGAGGTAATTGACCTTAAGCCAACCGCCCTTTTCCCTGCTTGTCAAGGCAGTGTCTTTCTTAAAACACATGTCTTTGGAGTAGTTCTTCTTGCAGTAGTTACACTTGGGCTTCTCCACCGTCTTATCCTTTACTTCCTTTACAGTATACACTCCAGGTTTCATGGAGGCCTTTTAGGAGGTCTCTGTCTTGTGTATATTAACCAAATTGAGCAGGACTTCTTTAATGTCTAAGACAGAATTAAGGCTAAATTTGACAGACATGATGTACTTGGCTATGTCAGGTTAAAAAGGAGCAAAACAACAGCAGCTACAGTATTGTCCATTGTAAGCATTGATGAGTTAATCATTGTTTTGGCCTTAATATAGAAGAGTTCTGAGAATTCAGCAAGGGTTTGATTTTACCATAGTGCAATTCTCATGGAGGCATTTTTCTTCAAACTCAAGCTTTGAATGGAACCAATTTCTTTATAAGCACTTCTGACACTTTACTCCTGGTATTTAAGTCATCCATATGAGGCACCATAATTCCTTGAGCAATACATCATAACAAGATAAGATATGCTTAGCCTTTTGATGATAAATTGCACCTTCCATTTCAGCTTAATAGATGTAGATGAAAGATGTGATACTTACTTAGCCAGGGTTAAACTTGTTTCTAAAGGTAGATATAAAGGTAGTGGCGCCTATCCTGTGATAATGTGTACTCTAGGAGCTTTTGATTCTGTTATTTTGGTTTTGTGTCCCTCTGTTAAACTTTAATTTGAGAGTTATGTATTTGATTTTGTAGAGGGTTGAGATATTGCTCCTTTCCTCTAGAGTAGTCATGGCATGACATCCATCAGATTAATTCTTCTTTTAAGAGAAACTCTATCAATCTCCAAGTTCTTAATGTAGATGTACAGATTATGAATTTGTTGACAAGCGGATGAATGATGTTAAAATTAGGAATTTTTTACTCTTTCAGAAATGTAACTTTCTTAATCTCCTTGTTAACTTCACAGGTTCTTTTTATGTGCATTGTATAAATTGTTTAAATTAATTTAATGGGGTGTAATAATCTGAAGTTTATTACTCTAGCTTATTATTATAATTGAGATAATTATTAGGTCCAAAGCTAAATTGGTTCTTGTCCTAATCTCTTATGTTCTTCTAATGTTGATAAGGTCTTCCTCCCTCTTCTAATACACTTAACCTAGGATTAGGTTCAGTGATTCTTCTTTTTCTCTCATGCAGAGTCCAAAGTATTAAAAATAAAATGGACAAAGGATCCTGTTGGGATTTCACCAAATTCGCATATCTCCAAAATATCCCCTTCCTCAATCCCCCCAACATCACCAGAAGGAGCGAGCAATCTATCACAATCTATTAAAGTTAATGATCAATTGGATCCTGATCAACTGATTGAAGATTTGATTGTGCAGAGATTGATAACTCTGATAGATTACAAACTGTAAAAAAGCCTATAAATATTTCCTCTTTTCAAAAATAAAAATTAGGTCAATTTTAACCTGTATTTTCTTATTTACTTCATTGCATTTTTGGAGAATCTGCCCAATGTAACTTTGAGATACAACCTGCCCCATTGAAAGTGTAATTCAAAACTTCCAGACTGGTGCTCACTACAGGGACTCTCTGAGTTACGCATCAGTGACCACATCTATCACCATAGATTCTCAATTTTTGCCTGATGAGGCTCAAGATCAAGAGCAAGGCAGCATTTTACAATGGGTCCCTTCAATTGGAGCCCAAATCCCAAGATTACCCTCCACATTGGAATTTTGGGCCAACTTGGAATTCTATAATCCTAACTTAATTTTTGCCTCAGACTTTCAAATGCCACCTGAGGTCTTGTAAAATATCATCAATTATTTACTTGAAGGGCTCTAATCCCTGGAATATGTTCTACCCAATCTCAATTGAATGCAGTACCTTCTATATTGTGAGAAGTGCTGCAAACCTCTCAAATGCCAGGGATTGGCTCCAAACAATATCTACAACAACTTGTACATCCTATATTATACCACTTGCTACCTGTAGTTGGAATGCACCATCAAGGGATGCTCAATTTACTAGAAGGACTCCAATCCTTGAATAATTATATTTACAAGTTTTTCAAGTTGGCCTCCAAGTTTAGCTGAGATAATCATGATGCTATTATTAATAATCAAACTTCCCTCAACAAAGTACAACAGCAGCTCATTCAGTCTGATCATGGGATATAAAATTTTATTGATGTACAGTTTCCAAAAAAGATTCAAGAGATCCAGAATGAA
>JAKSZP010016223.1:0-73680 GCA_022478985.1 Massospora cicadina | reverse complement strand
AAGGCAAGCACTCTGCAACAAGCTTGGACAATTCAGAAAATTATAATTTGATAGAGCCCTATAATGTTTTATAGTACGCTTTTCTAAACAGGTTAGTTAAGTTTTTGATAGATAATGTTCAGGTTTTCTTTATATAACCAATAGAAACTTAATGAGCTGAAAAATAGAGATAGATCTGTCTCTAAATTCCTTAATAGCATATTCTTTAATAATTTAACCTTGTGACAAAACTCTTTTTATTTTAACTGAGGAAAGCCGACCAGGGGACAGACAATACTGAAACTGAAACTCCAAAAATAGTCAATTAAAAAATTAAAAACTGACCACCCTTATTGAGCAGCAGAAAACACAAAAGAAATGAGAAAATAACCTACCAGGTGGCACATCGGCGAGCCACTTATCCAATCATGGCATAGGGGGAGGGGGGATCAGGTGGATAATCATCAGGTTCAGCATTGTATAGTTGTATCAGGCTGAGAGCAAGGGGGTTGGGGCATCCACAGGATGAGGGTCAAGGTGAAGTAGATAGTTGTTAAGATCAACAATTTGTTCCTGGATAAAAGCCTCTATGAGTTTGGCAACATGGTGTTTGGATGGATGCAGAAATCAAGAAGTTGTTCCAATTTTGTGGTATTGGCTCTTGTAGTGCATGTGGATGGGGAAAAATCTGCCAGTTCAGCAAAATGCTTGATAGCGGTGGTGGCAGTTTCATATAGGCGTTGGATTTCCTCTTTTGCAGTAGGAGGAAAAATTGGAGGGGAACAAGAGGGGTGCAGCCTTTTTTAAATTCTATGACAGATTTTGCACACAATTTGCAAAAATGGGGTTGGTTGGGTGAGGCCACCACAACCTCAGTAAGCTTGTGATAATTTTGGAAAAAGGTAGCATTAGGTTTGGGGACATATCAGTTGGTCAGGACCAGGGCATTAAAGTCTGAATTCAGGTAAGGTACTAAATCAATTAGATAACTTGGTGGTGGGACAATTTCACCAGATTTGGTCACTACATCCAATAAGTTTCAGGGATTTTGGATGATCTAGGAAGATAGGGGTGATAGGGACTTTGGTTGGGTAGGTTTTGTGGAAGGATATTTTCTGGATTGAACATGGTCCAAACCTGCTCCCAATTGGTTGGCATGGGGGTGCATTGGCCAGCTTAGGTTTTAGGTTCTAGATTTCACTTCTGATTTAAGCACTCAATCTGGGGGGCAGTCAAAATCCCCACTCAAACGCTGTTGGTGTGGCCTCATGGGTGGAGTTGGCCATGTTTGCCAAGTTTGGATTGTATCAATATAGCTTTTTGTTATGGTCTAATTCATGGCAGAGAGGGCAAACTGTATGGCCATTGTCAGTGCAAGCCCAAAAGAAATGTTCAGGTGTAGATGGGATATAGGCATGCGGTGGGATGTGCTGGGCCATGTTCAGCTGGTGGGGGGTAATGGTGGCCATTGCCCAAGGTGCCGTGAGGCGCTCAGCACCACTTGGGACAATGAATTGGAGGATGGGGTTTTTGCCATAAGTGGACAGCCCTGACATTAACTCCTCATAAAGTGTTTGAGGGAAGAAGTGTGAGGGGAGGTTTGCAAAGGTCACCACGAGTGTTATCATTGGGGAGAAGTTTTTGGGTGGCGGTAATGGGTGTGTTTTTTATATTAAGGGGTTTCTGTTGCAGCGGCTGCATCCTCTTCAATGAGGAAACCCATATCAAAATAGCCTTGTAAGGGAGGAAGTCAATAAATCCTGCTGGTGCAAAGGTGGCCATTACCAGTTCAATTATTGCTTTAACAGCGTACAATAAGAGACATCCATACTTGACGTGGAGGCAAAAGCAAACATTGGATCAGGGTAGGGATAGAGGGTGGAGGTGGGTTGGGTGGGCTCATGTGAGGTGGAGTGCTAAGTCCCTTGGAGGGATATAGCGGCTGGATGTATTTGGTAGACTGGATGACCCAGTCTTCATGCTTTTGAATGCTGGGTGGTAAACACTAGTGGGTGGAGCACCGCTTCCCCATACTGGGGCAGCAGGTGGTGGATCCAAGGATATAAATTTGGAGGTTGGTGTGGTGAGGCGATGGTGGAAAACTGTTTTTTTTTTCTAAAATCACTCAAAATTGATGTTGAGAAGAAAGAAAACTCCTTGTGAAAAAAACTCTCAATTAACCCCTTTCACTAATTTTCAAAAAAAATACTTTATTTTTTGGATCTTTAATTTGGCAATAAATTTTAGCCAGAGTTTAAACTTTTTACAATTATTTTGATCCTTGTATATAATATAAATATTCAGTAATTTTTAAAATAAAAATATGTAAAATAAAAGTGAGCTTTAAGGATAATTTCTCATTTATTATAATACTTTTTAAAAGCAGCCAACTGCGCACAAAACAACTGAACATTATTATGAGCCATCCAAACAACTTTTTATAAAAAAATGTAGTATATATTTCCTTCTTTTATTTAGCTTTATAAGTAATGTAAAGCCCTTATTTATTGGATGCATATATACATTTTTTATTTACATACCCCTTATTTTTGGACGCATATATGCATTTTTAGATTTACATAAAACCTCATTTTTTGGATGCATATATGCATTAAATCATTGAAAGGGTTGTAGCACAAATTTCTTGGTTCAAATAGGCGAGCCTAAGTCAAGAGCTTTATTTTTTCTTAAACTCAGATCAAGTTTACCTTAAAATCATTTAGGATCAGATCTTTCCTTGGATTTTTGCCTCAATTTCTTCCGGTCTGGACATTTTTTAGATTCCAAAACTCATTATGTATAGAATATTATTTTTTTAAACAAATTTTTGAAGTTTGAGCTTCATGATTTCAAAGGTACTGTGAATATGTGTGAAATTGATGTTTGGGCTAAGCTTGCACCATCTACTTAAAAGCAGTTTTTCATATAATTGATCAGGCTATGAGTATAAGCATCAATAAAACTGAGACACTAGTTGGATCATTATGCATTGGAAAATTGAGAAGTGATCTTATTTTTATCAAACTTGAGAAAAATTTCTGATATTGAATATCTGAAAGTAAACTCCATATAGCATAATATTTAATATCTTGCATTAAAGTAGTTAGTAGGACATTAAAATTATAGCTTTGCTTTTGCCAAGCATCATTTATTGTATCATCACCTATTAGCCAGCTTAGTATGCAGTGTAATACCAGGTGCACTCTTTATTTTTAGTAATTTCTCTATTTTTAGCTAGATTCTTTGTTTTATTTCAAGTGAGTTTTATATAATTTTAAGATGGCTGTTAATTATTTAGACATAATACATAGGCTATAAAATTTTTAATTCCTATCTATTTATTCCATAACTATTAACTCTTTTTGAAGCAGATTGCTCATGCTAATTGATTGTTATACTAAAATTGCTGTCACAAGGTTACTTTATCTGATTAATAGTATCATCATAAATGAAAATTGCGTTATAATTAAAAATTTTGCATATACTAAAGTAAATGCATTTTATTCAGTTCAAGTTATATAAAATTTTCTTAATTTATAAAGCTTAAATATGTGAAGCATATTTTTCCAAAAAAAGTACAAAAAGGTGACACATTTGTGCTTAATTTTACTAATCGTTTTCTCAGAAACCTTGAAAATTAAGATCACAATGGGTTTTTAAATAAATGTGCCATTAGCTCTACTAAAACTACTCTAAAGATTATTAAATTAATCTTGTAAGATATACATATTAAGGCTATGAGATGTATACCAATTCTAAATAAAAACTAAAGGGATTAAATAAGCTGCTATAATGACATATTATAATGCACTATCTACAAAATATAGGTTTTTGAACTGATGGGTAATTTATTATTTTATATTATAGTTTGTCAAGATTCTGATATGACTAGACAATAAGCTATAGTTCCAGCGGATCATAATTTAGATTTGAAGCAAGTCTCAAGAGTGAGCAATAGATTAAGTCAATACTAAATAATCAATTGAAGCAATTATGGTTCAGTGAATCAAGGGAATTTCACCAAAGCCTCAATGCTAAAAAAATATTCAAGGTGGGCCGACCTTGGGAGAAATATACCACACCGAGATTTTTTAGCCAGTACAGGCTTTGAACTCAGAAACCTGCACTATGGTGGAAGCCGTTTTACTTGCCAGGCTAACCACCCTTTCCAAAGCCTCAATTTTCAAATGATGTTTTTTATTTATAGCAAATTGGGATTTACTAAGCAGAGCATGTTGAATCTACCAAGGAATACTGAGGATTATTAGTTGAGCGTAAAAATGAAAAGAAAGAGGTTTTCTATGAAAAAAAGAGAAGAGAGGGAAAATTAATAGAGGTAGCCGTTAGGATATTATTAAATAAGTGTTATCATTTGGGGCAATGGCTCCTAATAAAATGTCTTTATTATTACTAGATGTAGAGGGCCAGCAATCCTATTATCACTCATCTATTGCTCAGTGGGTTTTACCATGTGCAACTCATTTGGTGGAATCCAGCAAATCTGCCAAAAGTCAACAGTGGTGCTCACTACAGGGGGCTCATTGATGAACACTGAAAAAATCTTTATAATTATTCAAAATGATGGCGCAACCAGCTCGCCTTGATGAGGGACTACCGCAGCTTGTCAAATTATCTCAATGTGTAAAACTGAAGCTTGCCTTGGATACATTACTCTAGGCTCAAAAAATGCTTTTTCAAGAAAATTAAAAGTATAACCAAGAAGCTCACTGAGGCCTTTCACCAACTGCACCTGGTGGATGACCAAACTAACCAAATTGCCAACCTCTTGGGCAACACTACCAAGCGGCTATACTATGCAGAGGGCAAATTAAAGGAAGTTGTTAGAGAAGGGGAGATCTGCAGTTACAAGCTGCCCCATTTCATCATGACTGAAACATACATAGGTTTTTCAAGCAGTTTGAATTTTCCGTGAAGGGGGCTTCTGATTGGCAGAAAGCCAAACTGTTGTTATCCTCTTTGGATGTTGCAAGCACTAATCAGGTCATAATTTACCTCAATAGTAGTACCATAGCATATCAAGAGGTGAAGAAGACCGTGATCCATCTGCTTGGGTGCAAGGCGAAAATGGCTCAATGCAAGGCAGAGTTTTGACAATATCTTTTCAACAAAATGAGTCCTTGGTGGAGTTTGTGAAGCGTTTCTTGGATGAGGCTCATATGTTGTTAGGAGCAAATATTTTATCTAGCGAGGAGGTGGACATTGCAATGATAGCAGCTGTCAAGCCATACCAAGAACTGTATAATGCTATGTCATACTTTTTTGATGTAAATGTGGAGCTACTAAAAGTTATTAGTCATTTACACCATCTATCCGTCACTTTTAGTGCACCCAATGTGGAACGGAAAGCCCCTGCAACCACTACCACATCCCCATGGGTATTGGAACAACAAAGACTTTTTTTAATCTGTTGGGAAACATGTGACCCCTTAATGATTTGGCAAGTCCTTTCTGCCCCTATTTTCAACTAGCTCGTCCTTGTCTGAATTACCATCCATCAATTAAATTCAGACCTGGATATATGGGTGTGATGCAAAGATAAGCGCCCCTTACAAATTCTTGTTTTTGTGCAGTCAACAAGGCCATCATGCAGCTATCTGTCCCAGTAAACTAAATGTAATGTGGTATCAGTTGCCCAAACAAACAGGGAAAAGTTCAAACGGAATAGAGATGGGACGCTCTTCTTCCACTGATACAAACCTAATTGTTCCTAATGGTTCTCACGAGTCACTTGAAGTCAGTTTCAGAACTCAGTTAATCGATTTATTGTATCAACAGATCCCTTACAATGTATTGGCCTCAAGATGAGGGATAGAACCTAACAACACAGACACGGAGTTCTGCTGAGAAGTGCAAAAGACATACATTTGGCAAACCCTTGAGTGAAATGGTACAGTTGGCGGAAAACCTTAAACATATGTAGCAGCTTCAGAAAGGGTGGAAGTGGCAATTCCAGTAGTGAAAACTGCTTAGGAGTATCTTCATGTTGGCTTTAGCATTCTCACTTTTCTGAATAACCAAAAGCCCTTAGATGTATATGTAATAAGAACCAATGGCCCTTCTTATTTGGAGTGTACATACTGTCATATTTTTGTACAAAATACCAGAATAATGGTGATTATCTATACTGGCACTCTCATCGATATAATTTCCACCAAGCTTGTAGCTACGCTTCCGCTGAAACTGATATGGACCACCAAGTAGTGTATAAGACTGCGGGGCACAAAGCACTATGTCAGAAGGCGCTTACAGTGCACTGCCTTTAGAGTTCAGGTCAGTTGGGACATCTGCTCCTGCTGTGGTTTTGCTTAATAACCACTATGACATGCTGATTGGAACTGCGTTCATGCGGCAATTTTGGGCTGTGGTCAATATAGCAGAAGAAACTATTGGCATTCTAGGCTAACAGATCCGATTTACTTCACCTCCAATGAATCCCAAAGAACTTAATCCATTCCAGCCTGATCAATTTGGCATACAGTGTTGGGGTGATTTCTGTTCAATATTGGCAGATAAAGTGGAGGACCCAAACACTTCCTAATCAAATTTACAAGTACAATGGTATTCCGCTGAGAGCGGCAAGTGCTTTGAACATACCTTCTGGGTATCAGGTTATAATAGGGACAGAGCTCAAAATAGAAATCCCAGAAGGTCTATATGGTGAGATTAAGGGACCCTATCAGCAATTGAAGCTTGAACCACATGTGGCTTGGGCTTCTGTTACATGGGCAGGGGGAAGTGAAGGTGTTGATAGCCAACCTGCAGAAGGAATCTATGGAGGTGCAAAGGCATCAAGTGGTGACTTATCTGCATTTGGTTCCTGTTATGAGGCTCACCAGATACATGACTTTGGTTTGTGAAAATAATCTCAGGATATCATTAAAAGCCTTCTCCAGCGTAATGACTGTGATACTGCAGAAGGCTCTATTTGGCCTGTTGGAAAGTCAGAAGGATAGGGTGATGGATCTGTTTAAAAAATACTAAAGCATTTTTGCAGCTGATGACCACAACTTGGGATGTGTATGCAGAATTGTGCATCGATTGGACACAGGGGACCACCCTTCTATTTGGTTAAGGCCTATCCATTGCTCCATGGTGGCGTAAGAAGTTGTATCCACTGAAATCAACAAGTTGGTGGTCCAGGGAATGTTAGAGCTGTCAAAGAGTCCCTGGGCATCTCAGGTGTAAATTGTAAAAAAAAGATGGCTCAAATCAAATAGTAATCAACTACATGAAGCTAAACAGCATTAAAAAGAAAGACTCATACCCACTTCCACGATTTGATGATGTGTTGGATTGGCCAGGCAGTGCCAAATATTTTTCCACTATGGAATTGATATTAGGATACTGGAAAATCGAGTTGCCAGCAGTGGAACAAGAAAAATGCGCTATAATCACCATAAAAGGGTTGTTCCAGCCTACATGTATGCCTCAAGGTTTATGCAATGCCCCAGCTACGTTCCAGCAGGCTATGAACATTATTTTTGTGATATAAAGCTATCTTGCATGCTAGTCTACCTTGATGATATTAATATGTTCTCACAGATGTTCACAGATCATCTCAATCACTTGGAGCAAGTGTTCCGCCAATTGCTGAAGCTAACATCAAAATTAAGCCCTGAAAGTGCCACTTTTTAAGGAGAAATTGAAACATCTCAGGTTTATGGTAAACTCCAAAGGGATTAATCCTCAGATGGTGAAGGTGGAAGCTATACACAAGCTGACTTAGCCAGGTAATAAGCATGATATTCAAGTGTTTTTGGGGATGGTTGGGTAGTACCAGCAGTTCATTCCCAACTTCATCTGTATTGGGGCTCCACTATATGAGCTACTAAAGAAGAATGAAACCTTCAACTGGATGGAATGATGTCAAAATGCTTTTAATGTTCTACAAACTGCGTTAGCTAGTGCGCCCATTTTTCAATACCCAAATTTTGAGAAAGAAATTTATTGTAAAAACAGATGCTTCTCTTTCTGCCATAGTGGCCGTGCTATACCAAAAAGATTACTGGTGTTGAGCATCCATGGCATATTGTAGCTGAAGCTTAACAGATCCTGAACAAAATTACACTGTGACCAAGTGGAAGTGCTTAAAAGTGATATATGCGAGCGAACTGTTCTGGATATACCTTCATGGAGTGAAAGTTAAAGGGGTAATGGATCATGCATCCTTGCGTTAGCTTCAGAATCTCTGAGAGCTGTAAGGATGGCTCGCGCAATGGGCCTTGAAGCTCCAAGCATATAACTTCAAGATTGTACACCGCCTAGGAGCAAAATATCAGAATGTGGACTGTCTTTTCCAATTACCAATGGCTGCCATTACAGCAGATTTGGTGGATATAATGTACAAAAAGATAATTGTGAGCAAATATCACAATGAACTGCCCCGGTAATCAAAGTGCTGGATGGGCTGCAACAGGATACCTTTGTGCGCAATGGAACACTATATAAGTGGATTGGTGAATTGACACTGAGTTTCCCAAAACCTTCTGCTAGACCCACAATTATTATGGATGCTCATAGAGCGGTAGGTCATGGAGGGTTGCAGAAAACGCTGGAGTTCTTGAAACCATGTTACTTTTAGTAGATTATTCACTATGATGTGCTTGAAACGGTTAGCTGCTGTCATCAGTGTAAAGTGAAGAAACTATTCCACCAAAAGACCACCTACCAGCTGGTTAAGCCTCATTTTGCATGGCATACTGTATCTTTGGATGTGGTAGGGCCTCTGCCAACTGGTACAAACTACTCCAAATATATAATGTAACTATTGACCATTTGACAAGATGGATAGAAGAAAGGGCAATCAATGATTTAGTGGCTATCACCACCACCATGTTCATCCTGGAGTGCGTTAAACAGTGACATGGCTGTTCACAATTTATCTTTGTGGAGAATGAAACCAATTTCGCATCACATATCTTGTCCAAGCTGAATGAATCAATGGCAATCCATGGGGTATTGACTACATCCTACCACCCCAAATCTAATGGAATGATATAAAAGGTCAACAGAACCTTGGTAAATATTATACGCAAGCTTGTGAAGGATCAACCTTTGGAATGGAGTACCCTTTTATCTACTGCTGTCTTCACATATATTAACTACCACTCCGCAACTGGCAAGAGCCCTTTCCAACTAGTTTCTGGTAGACATCCAGCGTTGCCAGCATTGTTTTATTACTGTGTGGAGGATACCATCAGAGTTGAGCCACAACGCTATTTATCTGCCTTAACAGACATGCTAATTAAACTCCAAACTGAAGCATATTCCACCAGTCTAACCAAGAAGATTCAGGATCAGGCAGCCAACCAACGTAGATGCAGCAGCCTTCCCCAGTTTGGGGTAGGAAACCTTATCATGTTCCATGACCAGCATGGGCTGGAAGAAGTAACAAGCTCTCCAGTATTTGGATTGGACCATTTGAGATAATTGAGAAGTCTGGTGTTAATGCCTACACCATTAAGGAACCCACGGGTGGTCAGATTATCACTGAGTACATGCAAAGTTCCTTTGGCCCTACAAGCAATAGGAGCTTATTATCCAGTTAGGGAGGTGGTAATGTTGAGATTCCAAAATGACTGGGCTATAAGCTATAGTTTCAGCGGATCAGAATTTATATTTGAATCAAGCCTCAAGAGTGAGCAATAGATTAAGTTGATATGAAGTGAATTGGTTGAAGCAAATATGGTTCGGCAAATCAAGGGAATTCCACTGAAGCCTCAATGTTTGAATGATACTCTTTGATTTTAGAAGATTGGGATTTACTAAGCGGAGCATATTGAATCTGCCAAGGAATACTGAGGATTAATAGTTGAGCATGAAAGTGAGAAGGAAGAGGTTTTTTACAAAAAAAAGAGAAGTGAGGGGAAATTAATGGAGGTAGCTGTTAGGTTATTATTAAATAAAGGTGTTATCATTAGGGCAATAGCTTCTTAAAAAGTCTTTATTATTAATTGTAGAGGGCCAACAATCCTCATATCACTCATCTGTTGCTCAATGGGTTTTACCCTGTGCAACTCATTTGGCGGAATCCAGCAAATCCACTAAATGTTAGCATAGTTTTTGTCAATTTCCTGACCAATGACAAGCTATTTATAATTAAACAGACTGATTCACAAATTCATATTAGAAAATATTTAATAGGAAAACACCTTTTTGATAGCCAGATAACAAAAACTTAAAGGCGATTGCATTGAGAGAAGCAATTAAAAGAAATAATAAAGGTAGCAATTTCATTTAAAATTATAGAAATTTACTACAAAATGATAATATATACTAAAATCCAAAAAAAGGTAAATCAATAAAAATAAAACAATTGTCTTCAAAGCAATGGCAATTATTTCTTCAAAAAATTAAACTGCATTATCCAGATAAAATTTATGAAAACAGAGTTAAGTAATAATATACTTATTTTGAGGGCTTGTTAAAAGTTTTGTAATTAATAATCTTAAAATGTTGTTTAATTAGTAGAACCAAAATTCTGGAAATAATGAAAATAAAAATGCTTACTGTTGAAATTTTTGCCCATATTTTCAGCTGGCTAGATTACCAGGAATTGCTAGGAGATAATTCACTAATGTGAGGTGAATTGGAAATTGGTTGACCCTGATTTCAGGGTAACTATGTTCAGGTGATTTTAGGTCATTTTCCTGGTCAGATCCATCGTTATTGATCTGGACAAATGCTTAAGATCTCATCAGACAGAGTTGCCAATGAATTAGGGCATCTGATAGTTGGTTGACTATCAGGTGTACTGATTGGGATCAGTTGGGTTTCATCACTGACTGATCAGGAATTTAAGGAGTAAGTTGTGAGGTGAGTGATGCTGCCTTCAACTAGCAAATCAATCAGTTGGTTTGTGGCCTGCCTTAATGGGTAACAAGTCCCATTACCTAAGCAGGTCGCTTGCCAAATATGGTTGGTTTGCTTGTATCGAGAGGAAAACGTTAGGGGACACGTTTTATGACTCTTTCTGTTTTAGGTCTCAGGGATGTCCAATGATGGAATCTAAGCTAGAATGAGGAAGACCATCGCTGCTGAGATGAGGATGGGCGATTCAATGGCAACAGCTGCCATTTCATCGAGGAGGTGTCAACTGAGGGTTGAGTGCTGAATCCCCCACTATAAATTCCCTAGAAAAAACTAATAAAAAACAGAAAAGTAGTAAACAGAGTTTAATAAAGTAGTACAGAGTATACAGTAGATATACTTGGTAAACTTTATCAGCAGCCATTTGTTCTATTCTTTCTCAGGGATAGTATTGCTATGTTCAGTAATTGGGAGACTCTTTAAGGAAAAGAGTAAGGATCTGAGTGAAGATCCAGAGAAGAAAAGGTATCAAATTTGGTTTGCTGCTGACTGTGTGTCAAACCAGAGAAACCGTAAATGGGAATCTAAGAGAAGATTGGGTTAGATGGTATGAGGGAATAAATCCTTATTCCAAGACATCACAAGTAATTTGAGCGGAAATACTGGCCAAGTGTTGGGCTGAGATCTAGGACTTCTATTCAACTATGGATAATAGCTGTCATACTATTATCAATTGATCATATCAAATACATACAACGTGGATGAATTGCACAAAACCTGAACCTGTGAAAGTAATAAGTTTATAGGGGTTATTGGCCAAAAATTATTGAACCTCATAAATTTTTACAAAATGGTGCTCACTACGGGGGTGTATTTGGGTAGAAGAACTTAGAAAGATATCATATAAAGACAAGTTAAGAAAACTATGGACAGAGTTAGCCATCATTAATCAGTATGCCCTAAACTCAGAAGAGCATCAAGAATTCGCAGCCTTGGAAAAAAGAGTCGCCAAGATGGAGGAAGGGATTGATAATGTCACAAGTTTCAGGAATGAGTTACTTGGAAAAGTAACGTCATTAAAGAAGAAAGAAGGGGACTTAATTTGTTAGTCTTAATTCTGAAAATGGAGCATGAAGTGGATCGCGTTCAATTTAAGAGCTTTCAGCACTGATATTGAGTGACAGATTAAACAGGTCGAGGAGCTAAAAACTTACAAGTCTGAATGTGAGCCATATGTGGTAACTAATTCCAAAGAAAGAACTCCTCATACAATATTTTGGAAGTTGAATACCACAAGAAACATGCCGCCCACTTTTGCCACTTTTTGGAGATGACGCCTGAAATCACTCCCCAAGTGAGCCGAGTAGCCAAACCTAGTGAGGCAGCTAGAGAAATCTTGGAGGAATGCAAGGCAATGCCAAAAAACCGACTTTCCATCAGGATAATGCCCCAGCATTTTCCAACAGTTTGATATGACTATGTATGGATATGGTGATCGTCAAAAGGCATTGGCAGTGATGAATTTCCTAGACACCAATTGCCAAAACCTAGTGTTTCCCCATCTGGAGGGGGACAGCTGTTCATACATGGAGGCCAAAGTGGCCATTATGAAGGAATTTGGGAGCCCAATGCTCATGTTGAAGTGCAAATAAGAGTTTATGGGCATTGAATTCCATAAATATGGATCTTTAGCAAGCTTCACATATTGTTTCTACTGGGTTTGCAAATCCTGGTTGGAGCAAAGGTACTGTATGACTTCGATGCCAGAATTGCATTACAAGCAGCCCTTCAGCCCTACTGCAATTTGCACCAAATGATGTCCTCCATGTTCGCGACAGAAATTACTACCTCTCAGATGGTAAATAATTTGAAAATCTTAAGAGCAACCTTTGATGCCCCAAACAGAAGTTTCAAATCTAACCCAGTATGAAATTTGAATCCCACAAAGGGGAATGAGGGTGCTAAAGAAATGAACAACTGAACCATGCCAGGGAATAAGCCCAAAGACTTCAGACGGATTAATAAAGAAAGAGAAGGTCTGTTACCAATGCGGAGGAAAGGGACATTTTGCTGTAAATTTCAAGGAGCCTAAGGATCAAATTAACGTGGTCCAAGTGAAAGAGTCTGCAGTCGCAAAGGAATCAGTAAAAGGGCCCACAGCCTATATGGGGAGCAATCTAGAGCTGTGGAGAAGCCTGTTCCTCCCAATATTATGAATGAGTAAAATGACATAAGTGATCTGTTTGTGGATGAAGACGTACAGGATCAACTGTATCAAGTGGTCAATTTGGACGTGAATGCAGTAATAAGATCCAGGGTGAAGGGAATTTACCCCGAGATAATTAAGGAAGCTGCCTGGCCATACACCCAATAACTAGTGGACAATATTTGAGCTGCAGATAATACTGATGAATTGACCAAAGTCTGATTAGATGAGGCAAACTTGTCAATCCCCCTCAGCGTGATAAAGGAATCATTTCCTGATTTATCGGCACAAATCTTTCACACCCTAAATTTGGCTAATAACGCATCTATACACTCAGTAAACACTATCTTACAATACTTCAAGTGTACATATATAGATATACTAGTGAATCAAGTATGGGTAATGACGATTGTTGACAGTGAGCGCCCATCAACATTGTCTTGACCAAGCTGGTGAAGAGGATGAAGATTTTGCCTAACTTGGAACACAAGAAGGAGTATGGGACAGCTGGGCCAGATATCATTATCTCATGTGGAGCGTATAGTGCTTTTCCACTTTAATTCAGATCCTTGGTGGTATATGCGCCAGTAATAGTTTTGGCCAACCAAAACTATGACATTCTGATCAGGATGGAATTTCTACAGAAATACGGTGTTAAATGTAACTTCAAGGATATTACGTTGACCATATTGGGTCAGACGTTACCATTAGTCTATCAGAAGGATGGAGAAGCTCCACTGAGTAGAAGAAACAACTTCATCAACTTGATATACAATGACAGCATTTTCTTGATTTGATACCAACTAGTTGGCCGGAAGCAATGAGAATGCCAACGGAAATCCTAGAAAGCTGGGGATTTCCACTGAGGATCAAGAATACAAAAATTATTCCACTGGGATCCCAGATGATAGTCAACATGGGGTTGACATTAGAGATACTGGAGCTGGTGTATGGGGAGGTTGGAAGCCCCTGGAAGAAGTCTAGAGTAGAGCCTTAGGTGGCTCCTGGAATAATAATGCTGGGCCATGGAGAAATTTGAGTTCTCCTGGCGAATTTAAGTGAAAAAATGATGAAGATCAAGAATAATCAGATCATTGCATTTGTTCATCTAATCATGATGGCTGGACTAAGAAAATTTTACGATTTTGGAACCCTTGATGAGATGGGATTACTGGCTGGGGTAACTGAGAGTATCAACCTATTGGTTAATCAAGAGCAACTTGCTGATCTGATGGAAGGATAGCAAGAGGAGGTGCTCAAATTGTTCAAAAACTATCAGGAAGTATTTTTCCCAGGATGACCATGATTTAGGATTCACAAGAGATGTGATCCATAAGGTTAATACTGGGAAAATTTGCTGATCAGGATGAGACTGATTTGACAGTTGAAGGCAGCCAAAGCTGTAGTGGAAGAAGAAAATCAGCAAACTAGTGAAGCATGGGCTTCTAGTTCCATCATTGAGTCCCTAGGTGAGTCTAATTATTATCATAAAGAAAAAGGATGGCTCTAATCAAGTGGTGATCGACTACTGGAAGCTGAAAAATATGTGAAAAAGGATTTGTATCCCCTACCAAGAATTGACGATGCACTAGATCAATTGGGAGAAGCAAAGTATTTCTCCACAATGGATCTAATATTGGGATATTGGAAAATTGATTTGCAAAGAGAAGACCATGAATGGACAAGTGTTTAAGATAATTAATGGGTTTAGTTATTATTCCCAAAGCCATTGGAAAGAGCAGCTATTGTTCAAGCCACTTATAAGGTTGTTGGGCATGGAAGCCTGAGAAAAATGACTGACCATATTCGCCAGTACTACTACTGGGAGTTGATCAACTATGATGTCACTGACTATCTAGCTTGTTGTGTGGAGTGCCAGCCGCACAAGCCACATAAGAATACAACTGGATACTGACTGGTCCGCCCTGAATTTGCCTGGCATACGGTGTCCATTGATGTGATGACCACTGATGATGAGCACAGGCGAGTCAAGTACATAATAGTTGCAATTGATCATCTGACAAGATGGGTCGAGATGAAGGCCCTGGCAAAAGCAGATGCTACCAGTACTGCGAAGTTCGTTCTGGATCAAGTAATATACTGACATGGATGCCCATAGGTCCTGTTTAGTGACAATGGGACAAACTTCACATCTCATGTGAACCCACAGTTAAATGAGATAATGGGGATCCAAGGAGTCATGTCTGTACCCTACTGGCTGGAGATGAAAGGACTGGTGGAACAAATTAATAGATTGCTGGCCAAGACGCTGAGGAAGCTGGCCGCAGGGAGAACTTCCGCGTGGGGAATGTAGCTGAGTTTGGTAACGTCCGCCTACAAAATCAGTCATCATACGGCGATAGGAAAACGCTATTTGAATTGCTATATGGGATAAAGGCCGCGTTGCCGCCGATTTTATATTCAGTGGTGGAACCAACATCAGGGATGAGTGCCGAGCAGTGTCAGGAAAACAGCATATTAGAATTAGACTGGCCTGCCAGCCTGAGTGCCTAAGCACCCAAACGGCAAACCAAAATGCCAGAGGCACTGCTGCTGGTATGACAGTTATAGAACTGAGAAGGAGTTCCACCAATAAGTGCATATGAGCCATAATCGCATATAGACGCCTAGTAAAATTCCAGATGAACAAGGCCATAAACCCCAAGGGGTGTTGGAATACTGGCATAAAAGTCGGTTTGTTTTTCAACGTAAGAAAACTGAATTTGGGGAAAGGTTTTTTTATTGAAAAAAATAAGGAAGTAAAATGACCAACAATTTTCTCAGTGCAAGGAAACTGATTAAATAGTGTTTGATTGTAGTGAGTCTAAGAAGGTATCAGGTCCCTCAAATTCACCTAACCTGGCGAATTTTTTGGGGGAATGGGGAAGATAATCTCATTTGGAACTGACATCAAAGGATTTTATGGCAGGCTGAGTTGCTGTCAGTTTGACCTCGAATGCCTGAACTGAGGCTTGACTGCATTTCAATTGGTTGATGCAATGGCATCTAGACCAATGAGCAACAGGAATTCCCCAGGGCCACCCCACATAGGGGCAGTCCCAATTGGTTGGAAACGGGTTCAGGATGCCCAACCCACCCATGCCCAGTCACTGGGCCATTTGGTCAAATGAGTTACATCAGCCACAACTCCCAATTTGCTGGATAGGGTTTTTGAACTGTTGGCATTGGTTTCTAAAGATACCATCTGCACATCAGGGATCATCCCCAACGATTTCAAGAGGGGGTTGGCATCAGCGATCATATTGGTGACTGAGTTGAAACCATCCATGATTTCAACCAATAATTCTACATTTGTCCCTTTTTGAGCATGCATTTTCTGATCATCCGATTTTGATCCCAACAATCTTGGACCCTTCAACTTTGATTCAGTGATCTCAGCATAGATTTCTCTAATATGGAGGACAGGTTTGGCTGAGGTGAGCGTGGGTACCAGGGGAGGAATCCAAAGAGGGAGGGCTGTTACCCAGCACTCATCTACCAAGTGGACGAGGTCGCCCTGAGTGATGAGGGGTACAGCCGCCCTCTTTGGCCCCTTTTTATTTGGAAACAGGAAGAGAGCACAATGTACGCACAGGGGGCGTTCTTCTGGACTTACATTACCCTTCCCTTTTTCCAAAGGAAGGGCGCCACCGCTGGGAAACTGCACGAGGACAACATTTTTATGAGCCTTGGGCAGTTTGATCGCCATTACAGTCACAACTTTTTTGGGGGGACGGGGGCATTGGGGTAGGGCTCATGGAACGCCTTGACCAGTTCCATGCAATTAGCGCAATCATGAGCCTTGACCCAACTGTTCTCATAGGCTGGATACTCCTTCCACATAACGAGATAGTGAACCAACTTCTGGGATTTGTGGGATGCTAAGATGTTTTCCACCTCGGCTTCTTCTGCATCATTTATCACAATTTGTTTGGGTTCAGTTTAAATGATTGCTTGAATGGGGACAACAGTAACACGTGGAAGATGGGTTCTGTTCACAATGAGCTGGCAGTTTTAACTGGAAAGCACCATTGTCCAAGTCTTCCTCCACCAGGTGGGGACCCAAATACTTGCTTGCAAACTTCTGGGAAAGTACCTGCATCCGCAGGTGGCGAGTATCTAATATAACATGAGAGCCAACACTATATTGTGGCCAGGAAGCCGTTTTCAATCCTCAAACCATCTATGATCTTTGATAGCCTTTGTGAGATGCTCCCGCACTAAGGACTGGGTAGACTGAATGTGATCAACATGATCTGCGGCAGCAGGAATCTCTGGACGTAGACAGGGACTGACCAAAAAAAGGGATTATAACCCAATGTCGCTTCATAGGGAGAAAACCCCATAGAAGCGTCAGTACCATTATAATAGGTAAATTGGGCGAGAGGGAGGTCAACGGCCCAGGTATCTTGTGCAGCTGATATGTAACAACACAAATACTGTTCCAAAATTTGGTTAACCCATTCAGTTTGTCCATCATACTGGGGGATGGTACGTGGTGGAACAGCAGGGGGTGATTTTTAAAATAGTTAAAAGCTCATTCCAGAACCATGCTGTAAATTGGGTCCCATGGTCACTGATGATCTTCTGTGGGAGACCAAAAATAGAGAACACATGACGTACAAAGAGATGAGCATTTTCCTCGTACATGATCATGGAAGCACAGGGAATAAATAGGGAACATTTGGTGAAGCAATTAACCACCATCTGCATTGTAAACTCATTATAACAGGGGTGTTCAACAACAAAATCCACGGACACCAATATCCATGGACTTTCCGCCTGTTGTAAGGGATGTAGGAGGCCATTTCTACCTGAGAAGTCCGACTTTGCTTGTGCACAGATAACACAATTGGCAATCCAGGCCAGAACTTCTTTAGTTAAGCCCACCCAGTTATAAGTCCACTTGATCAATTTTATGCATTTCTTGTTTCCCAGATGGCCAATTGTGGGAGGGTCATGATGTGCTCAAAGCACCTTAGCTCTAAGGAGAGGAGGAACCCAAACCCGCAACCTAAAATAGATGAGACCCTTCACCAAGGAATACAGAGAATGTTTGTGGGTTTGAAGGAATAATTGATCAAGTAACCCCACTCCTTTGGGGAAAGACATCTGAGCTGCCAAAGCCTGTGAAATAAGCGGAGCATCAGGAGCTAATTCTACTGAGGCGACCACAGGCGGGACAATAGATAGAATTTGGGTGGTGGGGATCACAGTAACCAGGTCCACTTCTTCCGAGTCTGTGGTGCAATGGGCCAGGTTTCAGCTAAGAAAGTTGGGAAGCACATTTAATGCACCTTTCATGAATTTGTATTTAAAATTGACACTGCATAAATCCCAATAGGTATGATCCTGCATATGTTCCAATTTTTGTGGTTTGTGGAAATATAAAAGAGCTTGGTGGTCCATATGCACAGTTACTCATGCTAGGCACCCTGCAATAGGTACCACCAATGAGTCAATGCCCATGCTATGGCTGCTAATTCCTTATCATAAATGGTCCATGATTGCTCAGTTGTGGAAAATTTCTGGGAAAAGTAGGCAATTAGATGTTCTAAGCCGTCATGCTCCTGGAGTAGAACTGCCCTAACTGCTACTGCTGAAGCATCACAAGCAACAATATATGGTTTGTAGGGGTCCATGTGTTTTAGGATAGGGGGTAATAAGAATACTTCTTTAATTGACTCAAACGCCTGCTGGCACTTGGGGGTCCAACAGAAAGGCACATTTTTACCTGTGAGGCGGTGGAGTAGAGCAGCTAACTGGGAAAGGGCTGGGGAAAATTTTTTAGGAAAATAATGGTACCCAAGAAACTCCATAATTGTTTCTGGGTTGTTGTAGTTGGCCACTCATGGATGGCATCCAAATTGTTGGGCAGAATCGCATAACCATCTTTTAGGACCAGGTTCCCAATAAAGGTAACTTCCTCCTTATAAAACCCGCATTTTGAAGGCTTGACTAACAGGCCTGCCTTATGCAAAGCAGCCACTACTGCTTCTAAGTCTTTAGCATGTTGTTCGGGAGTTGGGGAATGAACCAAGATGTCATCAATATATGCAACTGCGCATGTAAACTGGGGGTTACCCAGCACAGTATTGATCATTTTTTGAAAGGTGGCTGGTGTGTTCCTCAGCCTGAAGGGCATTACACGGAACTGAAAAATACCTCATTTGGTATAATGTGCAGTAAACCATTCTTGAACTTCCATTACCCATATTTGGTTAAAGGCATTAATGAGAGCAAGCTTGGAGAACACATGAGACTTTGCGATCACTTGACTGATAGTCTGCTCAAGGGGTAAAGGGTAGGGATCGCTCACTGTAATTTTATTTAGGTGACCATAATCCACGCAGGGATGGAGAGAACCATTGGCCTTCTTGGCAAAAATGATGAGGGAGTCAATTGGTGACGTCTCTTTAAACAACCATCCTTTCTTAAGCATATCATCTAACCAGGTGTTAAGAGCAGCCTCCTCTTCTTCTGTGTGTGGATACAAAGAGCATTTGATGTTCACCAACTGTACCGTTGTTCATAATCCTAATTAGAATTTAGTGTGAGGGGGAAGATGGTCCTCCTTCTCAGAGACAAAGATACTTTGATAGCACATCAATATTTTGGGAAAATCAGATAGAAAGCCTGAAGGGGAAACAAGGGAAGTAATGGATCTGCAGCCTTGTGTTTTCTTAAGATAGTTAACTAAGGGAAATTCTCGCTCCGTTTGATCATTGTCAAATGACAACATATTTGACTCCAGATGAATCTTAACATGTTGCCAGCGCCACCATCCAACCCCCAAGATAACCAGAAACACCAAGTTTGGCATTGCTGAGAATCAATCACAAAAGCTAAACTGATGTACTGAGAAAGAAACTGGCTGACGGACTAGATATGAGGTCTGGGAGGCTGAAGAAGCAGCCATCACTGAAGGACCTACATCCAGGTCAAGCTCCAATTGTTGGGCTAGTTCAACACTCATAAAGTTGCCCGTGGCTCCAGTATCCATCAAAGCCTCAAAGGAAACATGATGGGACCTGGCACTAATCTTCAATGGGCAGTAAGAAGTAAGAAAAGTTCTCTTTATTGGCAGCTGTATTTGAATCTGGTGATACAGAAGAGATGGTAGTAGAGTCAGGGGAAACCACCAGGGTATAGTGGGAGTAAGCCCTTTACAAGTCAGATTGTCAAAACATACTGACATGGGCACAATAGCCATGGTAACTATGGGATATGGATAGGGCATTTTGAGTGGTACTAGGCTGACATGGCCATAGTAAAATTTCTTAACAACCTGGTTCAGCTGAAAAAAAGAGACCATTGCTACGCCAATATATATGAGAAAGGCGGAAATGGTTAGAAATAATGGTTGGTCAATTATGTCAGGCAAACAGCAAGTTAGAATTATACTGGCCTGCCAGCCTGGGTGCCTAAGCACCCAAACGGCAAACAAGAATGCCAGAGGCACTGCTGCTGGTATGACAGTTATAGAACTGAGAAGGAGTTCCACCAATAATTGCATATAAGCCATAATTATGTATAGACACCTAGTAAATTATTAGATGAAAAAGGCCATAAACCCCAAGGGGTGTTGGAATACTGGCATAAAAGGCGGTTTGTTTTTCAACATAAGAGAACTGAAATTGGGGAAAGAATTTTTATTGGAAAGATAAGGAAGTAAAGTGACCAACAATTTTCTCAGTGCAAGGCAACTGATTAAATAGTGTTTGATTGTAGTGAGTCCAAACAGGGATCAGGTCCCTCAAATTCACCTAACCTGGCGAATTTTTTGGGGAATGGGGCAGATAATCTCAATTGGAACTGACATCAAAGGATTTTGTGGCAGGCTGAGTTGCTGTCAGTTTGACCTCAAATGCCTGAATCAAGACTCAACTGTGTTTCCATCAGTTGGCATGATGGTGTCTGGCCCAATGAGCATTGGGTAATCCCCAGGGCCACCCCATGTAGGGTGGTCCCAATTGGCTAGAAATGGGGTTTTGGGATGCCCAACCCGCCCATACCCAGTTGCTGGGCCGTTTGTTCAGTCAAATGAGTTATGTCAGCCACAACTCCCAATTTTCTGGATAGGGGTTTCAAACTGTCATCAATGGTTTCCAAAGATACCATCTGCACATCGGGGATCATCCTCAACAATTTTAAGAGGGAGTTGGCATCAGTGATCATATTGATGACTGAGTCAAAATTGTCCACAATTCCAGCTGATAATTCTACATTTGTCCCTTTTTGATTATGCATTTTCTGATCATCTAGCTTTGATTCCATCAGTCTCAAACCCTTCAACTTTGATTTGGTAAACTTAGCTCAGATTTCTTTAATCCAGCTGACAAGTTCAGCTGAGGTGAGCAAGGGTACGGGGGAGGAATCTGAAGAGGGAGGGCTGTTACCCAGCGCTCATTCCCCATGTGGGTGAGGTTGCCCTGGGTGATGAGAGGTACAGCCACCCTTTTTAGCCCCTTTTTATTTGGAAACAGGAAGAGCTCCCAATATACACACAGGGGACGTTCCTCTGGACTTACAAGCAGTATCTGAACCAATTGATGAATATCCTATTTGAAATGCATTTCAAGCATTTGATATGACTTTGAAGAAAATGATATAAGCAAAAATGATGGACAATAAGGAATGATTGGCCTTATCAGAATATCAAATAGGTGAAAGAGTTGCCTATTGTAGTATGCATGGTTTCAGAAGAAGAATCAAACTAAATGTGTTGTGGTTGGGTCCATTTTGGATTATCCCTAAGACTGCAACAGACGCCTTTTCCATCAAGAACCTCTTGGATGGAAGGGCAGTAAATCAAGTCCATGCTAAGTATTTGAAGTGATGGATCAATGAAAAAATAACAAAAAATAGTTTAAAAGGACTGCTGAACCATTATGTTGGTTACATCCCAATGATTAGGTCAAGTACAAAAAAAGGACCTCTGAACCATAAAAATTGTAGCTTTAAGAATACCTAGGATCCAGTTTGAGAGATAAAAATAAAAAGATGGGCCGCTGAACCAAAACAAGTTCAAGTTCTATGGAAAAAAAGAAGAAAAAATAAAAGCTTGATAAAATTTCTGGAAAAAAATTATTAAACCCACATAAAAAACTGATATATTTTTATAATTTTTATTTTAATTGATTATCTTCAATTTGGGGATGATTTCGCCTATGTCACCTCTTGGGGGAGGGAGAATGGATTGCAGTAGGAGTGTGTAACCCAACAAAATCTATGTAAGATCAGACGCTAGCAAGGGATAGACCTACATGAAATTAAGTTCATTGAGTGAATGCAGATCTCTGCAAGAAAGCAATTAGGGGAAGGAAATATAGATGTCAGAAGAAGCCAATTGTGATACCCCAGAGCATGGAGGGAAGCAACATTACAGGAAGAGGCAGTTGATAAATAACCCTGAGTAATCCCAATATGGTATTGGAGCAGGAATATTAGTTTTGAGTGCTTGCCAACAGCCTTTATCAAGAACACCAGACATATGGGCCAGAAATGAACAGGGGATACTAGGCAGGGGTTGCCAAATCATGTCTCCTGTTAAAGCTATCAGCAGAAGATACCAATGGGATGCGCCAGAAATGTGATAGTCATGCAATGAGCAAATGGCATCCTGTAAACAATGACTATAAGCTTCTCAGAAGCTGAAGCAGAAAGAGCAATGGAAACCTGAAGAGGCTGGAAGCTTTGTGGCTCAAATTTGAAGAACTTGGCTGGCAAAGCAAAGAGCATAAGCTGCAATATCCCAATCTAAGATATTCATTAAGATTGGAAGAATTCAGTGCTATGGATAAAGCCTTGGTGACTTGGGCCCTTAATTCTGCATAAGGGAGTTTGAATTGCATGCTGTTGCCAATGGTAAGTTCAGTGGCCAATACAGCTGGCTTGTAATATTGACCAAGTTGGAAGAGGAACTCCAGAGCAAGTCTGACCTAGTGAGGAAGGAATGATCAAGAGCAAAGGGCATTATTTCAGGAGCATCAATAATAATGTTAGGCACATCTGCAAAAGGAGCCAAATCCAGGAGGGTTTTGAAATCTAACTCTGGAATGGATGACAGAGGAAGGATTGGCTGCAAGTCAATTGAGATGATCACTAGCCCAGTTTCAGAATAGTTGGTTACCATTTCCAGTAATTCCACAGAAGGACTAGCCACTGGTGCCAGACTAGGTGTATGAGTCCTGGAAGGACCATAGAAGAGGTTCCATAATGCAGCCTGACTCATATTCTGAAAAAGCCAAAGATCTTGATTAAACAAACTGTTGAGCAGCTGTTGATACCATGACTCAGAATTTGACATATGAGTTGGATGAGAGGAGGGATATCAGACTTGTATGATAGTTGACATTATGCACTCTGAAATCAATTAAGCTCCAATCTCAGAGAAATTAATCTCAAAATTAATGGATAAGCTCTCCAGAGAAGATTTAAGAATGTTATGAACCAAGAAGTTATAAAAAAATAATAAGGGCAAACATAAATGAGCATTCTTAATTGGGCTACAAAATGGATATCAATGCAAGAGTCTCCTGTTGAAGATGAGGAGAAAACCAGGAAATTAAGGATGCCAGATCAAGAATCCTGAATATGACAGTGGGTCATATGCCCTGATGGGGAAAACTGGATCACAGGACTAATATCATCATGAGTAAATTGATCAGCCTGGCATGAAGAATGTTATGAGGACCAAACTCTGAGTAGGTGGTAGCAAGGAGGATGGGAAAGAAATCCACATGCTAAAGGTTATCCTGAGCAGCATTGAGTACTGATGATCATACTCCACTTGAGCAAATGAAGTATTTGACCAAGTGTCTGATGTGGTGTTCTCCTGCCCTGGTCCTTTTCTTTCTGGAAAACTAGGCAAGAGGGGGGATGTGTTGGGATTTTTACTTATATTCCCAACCAGCTAGATTACCAGAAACTGCTAGAGGGTAATTCCGTAATATGAGGTAAATTGGAAATCAGTTGACCCTGATTTTGGGGTAACTAGGTTTGGGAAATTTTAGGTTATTTGCCTGATCAGATCTATCAGGGATTGATCTAAACAAATGCTTAAGATTGTGTTGGGCAGAGTTGCTGACAAAACAGGGGCATCTGATAGCGATTAACTATCAGTTGTACCAATTTGGATTGGTTGGGTTTCATCACCAACCAATTGGGAATTTAAGGATCAAGCTGTAACCAAGTGATGCCACCTGCAACTAGTGAATTGATCAGTTGGTTTATAACCTGCCTTAGCAGGTAACAAGTCCCATTATCTAAGCAGGTCACTTGCCAAATTTGGTTTGTTTTCTGGGATTGAGAGGAAAACGTTAGGAAAATATTTTCTGACTCTTTCTGTTTTAGGTCTCAAGGATATCCAATGATAGAATCCTAGCTAGAATGAGGAAGACCATTGCTGTTGAGATGAGGATAGGTGATTTAATATCAATGGCTACTATTTTATCAAATAGGTGTCAACTGAGGGTTAGGTGCCAAATCCCCCACTATAAATTCCCTAGAATTTACTAATAAAAAATAGAAAAGTAGTAAACAGAGTTCAATAAAGTAGTACAGAGTATACAGTAGTTATACTTAGTAAACTTTATCAGCAGCTATTTATTCTATTCTTTCTCAAGGATATTATTGCTATGTGCAGTAATTGGGAGACTCTTTAAGGAAAAGAGTAAGGATCTGAGTGGAGATCCAGAGAAGAAAAGGAATCAAATTTGGTTTGCTGCTGACTGTGTATCAAACCAGAGAAACTGTAAATGGGAATCTAAGAGAAGCTCAGGTTAGATGGTATGAGGGAACAAATCCCTATTCCAAGATATCATAAGTATTTTGAGCGGAAATACTGGCTGAGCATTGGGCCAAGATCTAGGACTTCCATTCAACTATGGATAATAGTTATCATATTTTATCAATTAATCATATCAAATACTATACAATATGGATAAATTGTACAAAACCCAAACCTGTGAAAGCAATAAGTTTATAGGTGTTATTGGCTGAAAATAATCAAAACCTATAAATTTTATACTTACCCTAAAAATAAATTTATAAATACATTGTCTGAATAAATAAAAACTAACTTGTACAGTACTAGATTCCTTAAAATAAACCAAACCCAAACAAACATGCTCACCATAACTGAAACAAGTATATATAGTTTAGAAGAGTGTGGCAATATAGTAAATACAAAGCTGAAGTAAAGAAGAGTAGTAAAAACTAAATTTAAAAGCACAAAAAAGCTTACTTGAAAATTTAAAAATTAATATATAGAATGATCCTATATTCAGAAGCTCATTCTGTGTATTCTTCAAAACTGACAAGCATTGAAACCAAATATGGATGAAAGCTTAACCTGAATATGCATTCTAAATTAAGAGGGCAATTAAACAAACTGTACAATCAAACTAAAATCTAATCTGAAAATATATTTGTTTTTTAAATCTTAAGTTCTGCAATATAATATGTAAGTATTGTTTGTATAAAGTATATTACCTTTATGTTATTTTTGTGGTCTGTTATAATAGTGGACTTTTATATCTTTAGATTGGTATGTAGCGAAAAAGCCAAAAATGACTTGAATTGCCTTTGAAAGATCTAGACAAATGCGATATCAAGATAAGCACTATCTCTGTAATGCTGAGAAAAAGTTAAGAATTGTGCTGATAAGCTACCGAATGAATAAATCCATTGAATCAAAAGATTAAATTATAAGATTACAACTGTTGGGAACACGGATTTTTAATTGCTTACCAAACAAATTGGCGTTTTAAAAGAAATTCGTAGAAAAATCAAGTGACAAACATGAATAAACAAAGGGTGGTTAGCCGAGCAGATAAACTGCTTCCACCCTAAGTGCAGGTTTTGAGTTCGAAACCTGTACTGGCTCGAAAAACTCCTCGGTGTGGTATATTTGTCCCAAGGTCAACCCACCACGAATATTTAACATGAATAAACAATCTCTTAACAAAATTAACCCAAACAAAAATCCAAAAGTGATGTCATCAAACTACTAAAAGAAACTAATCTTTAATCTTCGGTCGATGATAAGGACATACGTGTGGCTTGATACAAGCTATTAAAAGAATTCAATCCTTTCACTCTATCAAGTTTTCTTTACGATGTCGCAAGCTGTGTAAGTCTAAATACAGCCCTTTTATGTTACTAACATGGTTACTTTAGAGCTGATATTGGTCTAATTGGCCTCGCCGTTATGGTAATAGTTAGCGCTCAACTTGATTTTATTTTGCACTTAGGGTCAAAATCGATCCTAAACATGAACGATAATGGTTACGTAGTTTGTGCTTATAACCGTACAACCTCAAAGGTCGACGATTTTCTAGCTAATGGAGCCAAAGGTAATGTTTTCAATAAGCGTTTACTCTTTAGAGCTTTTTCTTGTATTTAAAGCTCAACAATTTTTTTACAATAAACATTTATCCATATCTAAAAAGTACTTTTACGGTTAGTTTATTTTTTAGAAAAAGTTATAAAAGCTTTCTAAAACAAAAATCAGGCACCAAAATTATTGGCGCTCATAGTATCCAGGAGCTTTGCCAAAAACTGAAGCGCCCTCGCAAGGTTATGATGCTAGTCAAGGCAGGCTCGGCGGTAGATGACTTTATCGAACAACTTCTACCTTACCTTGAGGCGGGCGATATTATCATTGATGGGGGCAATTCATTTCCCTGATTCAACCGCCGTACCACGTATCTTAAAGAGAAGGGTATCCTTTTTGTTGGCGCGGGAGTTTCAGGTGGCGAGGAAGGGGCACGATATGGCCCCTCTATTATGCCTGGAGGCCACCCAGAGGCTTGGTAAGAGATTGTATAAGTCTTGGCTTATAAAATAGGGAGCACATTAAACCTATTTTGCAGGCTATTTCTGCCAAAGTTGGAAATGAACCGTGCTGTGATTGGGTTGGCGAGGCAGGCTCAGGACATTATGTTAAGATGGTCCATAATGGTATAGAGTATGGCGACATGCAGATGATCTGCGAAGCGTACTCAATCCTGCACCTTGGCCTGGGTCTGAATCATGATGAATTAGCCGAAGTCTTTGCACAGTGGAACAAAGGAGAACTTGACTCTTTTCTAATTGAGATCACTGCTGAGATTCTGCGCGTCAAGGATAAAGATGGTTCACCTCTGGTGACCAAGATCAGAGATACTGCTGGTCAGAAAGGCACAGGAAAGTGGACTGCTATCTCTTCCTTGGATTTCGGCATTCCTGTTACACTGATTGGTGAGGCAGTTTTTGCCCGTTGCCTATCCTCTCTTAAGGATGAGCGCATTCGGGCCAGCAAACTCCTAGCCGGAACCATGTCTACCCGCATTCAAGTTGTTGACAAAGCAGCCTTTATTAAGAAAGTCGGTCAGGCCTTGTATGCCTCCAAGATTATATCTTATGCCCAAGGCTTTATGCTGATGCGCGAAGCTGCTAAAGAATACAAGTGGAATTTAAACTACGGCGCAATTGCCTTGATGTGGCGTGGTGGCTGCATTATCCGCTCGGCTTTCTTGGGTGATATCAAGAAGGCCTATGATTCTAACCCTAAGCTGGAATCGCTTTTGTTTGACCCCTTCTTCCAAAAGGCTACTGCTGAAGCACATATGAACTGGCGTGAGGTTGTTGCTAAGGCGATCATGGCCGGTATCCCCACACCTGCCCTTTCTGCTGCAATTGCTTTCTATGATGGGTACCGTTCTGAGACTTTGCCTGCCAACCTACTCCAGGCTCAGCGTGATTTCTTTGGTGCGCACACCTATGAGCGCTTAGATAACCCTGGTTCTTGGATCCATACTAACTGGACTGGCCGTGGTGGGGATGTTTCAGCTACCACTTATCAAGTATAACTTGTTTTGTTTGTGTCCAATCTTTTATTATCATATCAGGCACGTATATATTGCCATCCATTTATATCAAGATGTGTACTTTGTCAATGTAATTGCTGCAGTACAAAGTCTTTTTCTTGCTTTATGATATCCTTAAGGTTTTCTTATATCAATTCTTTTGAAACAATTTAAATGCAATTAAGGGTTTAATACATTAAAGCTTACACCCTAAAGTAATCAAATTATTGTACTATGTTATCTGGCCCCTCTAATTAAATCCTAGACATCAAAACTAGGAGTAGAGTTTCACTTTTTCAAACCCATCAGCTAAAATGTATAACGCATGTAAAATGGAAGATGAAAAAGTGAAAGCTTATTGCAATGCGTTGTTTGGCATCTACAGACTATAATTTTTATATTAATTAGCATGCTGATTCCCCTAGCATTGGTTGGGTTTATAAGTCACCAGATAATACCAATTGATTGCTTTAGTTTTTATATTGTAGATGGCCATTGATAAGTTTTGGAAGTAATTGGATATCAAATCAATTGAATAACCGCCAAACTGCTTTGCAAATACCATTGAACCTAAAAATTAACAAATACCACCAAACCACTTAGCCAAAACAATATATTGATTACCATTAAAATTATATATTATTTTATATCTTATATCTAACTTTAATTTACCATTTTATGATTGAGAAAAAAAAATCTGCTTACAGTGATTCTTCTGATGTATGAAATATTTGAGCCAAGTTTGGTTAATTGGTTCAGTAGCTTAGGAGATGTGGAATATACCCTATGACTACACAATGCCTTTTTGTTTTATGGAGATCAATACCCAGATGGAACTGATTTAAGTTTTTCAGCCACCCTCAGAGTAAGTTTAAATTGAGGTTGGTCATATTGGTGTCAAAAAACTGGGGGCAATTGTGCACACCTGCAACTAAAAGCTAAGGTAGAGCATTGAATGTCATAACAGGGTTGAAACCTGTTCTGGCTATGAACAAAACTTTGTTGCTTCCCTCTCCTCTTATTATAATTTAATTAGTGATTTGGAGTTAATAAAGAGGGAAATTCAGGTGGTTGTGTGGAATGGTTCCTACTGCTGGATCATTTTTATGAAAAAAAATTTGGTATCAAAAAGAGTATTTTTGCTATACCTTAATTTCTTTTCAACCTATCATTATCAAATAAGTGAAAAACTCACATTGCATACTTGCTAAATTAAGTTCTTAGGTTTGGTAGATAACTAAAAAATTTAATTAAAACATTTAGACTAATCTAATATTTATTAAATATAGGTATACTAGGTGACCCATTCGAATACTTCGCATCACTTCTGGTAATAGGATTCCTTATACGACTATCCTATGGATAGTACTTAATCAATAAAAATAGATTATTGCAAATAACGAATGATGCAAACTGGTATTAACAGCAAAAATAAAATATAATTTTTAAATAAAAAAACTAATTTTGAAGTTGTGAAAAAAATATTAATAAAAAATTAGTAAATATACAAATAGTGTGATGTATATTTCAAAATAAATTTTTTTCTAATTCAAATGAAAATATTTTTCACATTATTTGTATATTTACTAATTTTTTAACAATAAACTTACTATTTTTATAAGAAAATTTACTTTTTTTCACAAATTATGACAACAAATGCTTGCTACCTCAATATTATTGAGGTTAGAATAGTGCTCCACTGCTTTTGCAAATGTTGTATTACTTGTTTTAATTTGATTGACACGTTGTTTATACATTTATACGTTGTTTGTACGTTATTTATACGTTTATTCTATTCTATTCAGAGACTTCGGCACCACCATGACACTTTATACATGTAATTTTTAAATGAAATTTTTAAAATATAAGTTTTAAAATATACTTTTTTAATGAAAACATTAATTTTAAGATATTTACTTATTTTTTGTCATTAGAGGTAAAAATAATCTTCAAAATGGTGTATCAAACATTAATTTTGATACAGTATTAAGAGAGATATTTCATACCAATAAAAATACACATTTGAGAAATAATATAATATATATAGAGATTCAAACACCTGATCTTTATAAAATTTAAGTAGAACCAAACGCCGAGACGATTATGCTTGAGGAGATAATTGTAAAATCAATTGTTTTTGATTCCTTTTGATTAGCTAACTTGCTAATTAGCTAAATACTACTAACCACTTAACAAAACCATTTAAAATATCGAATCAAACGAATACCAAACTGCTCAGCCGTAACAATATAGCGAATATCATCGAAAACATATAGGGGTTTCACTTGTTACATATAAAACTTTTTATTTTACTATGAAAAGAATATTTTATTTTCTTTTTCGTCATTAGAGGGAAAAATAATCTTCAAAATGGCGTATCAAATATTAATTTTGATACAGTATTAAGTGAGATATTTCACACCGACAAAAAACACCTTTGAGAAATAATATATAGAGATTGAAGACCTTTATTTTGTTGCCTGCTGATAGGTTGAGGAAGTTTATAATAAATATTAAATGAAAACCTTGAAAGGTAGTTTGATTATTGGGCATACTCCTTAGAAAGTAGGATATCTTGTTTTGTTTTTTTTTAGTACTAGATGGTCCCAACCCAAGGGGGATATCTTGTTTTGTTTTAAGACTTTGGTGGATAATGTTTCATTATCGCACTTCTATAAATATGAAAAGTTATATTAAAATCAATTTAGTAAATTATGAGATTACCACCAATTGTAGAAATCCCTAGAGATTTATTTAAAAGATAGATAATTCATAGTATAGATATTTAGTTTATAGATAGCTAACTTGTTATATAATTAATAAATTAATAAATTAATTAACACCTTGATTCCAACGTGAGGAAGGCAGGGGTTAAGTGCATGATGAATTTAAAATTTTGGTTGATAATTGTTTAGTTAATCTAAGTATTTTCAACCTCCCTCGGAACATTAAGTAAATTGAGGTCAGATATATTGGTATCACAAAAGGCTTTTTTACGATAACTTTATCTATCTTACCATATTGTTACTAAATTTGGTAGAAACTCTTCCGATGGATACCTGCTATAAATCTTCAAAACTTCAAGTTTTGTATAAATAGTTTTGAGATTACAATGGTTAACCTAGACCTCAGCTAAATTTTTTTCATATGTAGATTAAATACCTCCTTTGAAGTATTATCTATAGTTCATTTTAGTTTTTTTTAGTACTAGATTCATTTTAGTTTTTTGTTAATCTTTATTTAGATTTTATGAAGAACCTATTGTCTTCTTGTTTTCTTATAGTTTGAGATAACTGAACAGGTCTTGATTTAATATTTTGATGATTTTAATTTTTAAGTGACAAATAAACAAATTGTATTAGTGATAAAGATTATCAAGGAAACAAACAAAAGAGCTATCCATATAAAATAAAGTGAAATTTTTTTGATAAAAAAGCCATTTAAAGGATATATAACAGAACAATTTGTAGTGAATTTAATAGAAGTAGGTAAAGTGCCTAAAGCTATTGAACTCTCATATCTTATATGTAGACTTTGAAAGTATACTTAAGCATAATGTACCAGGTTATAATAATACTCATATATTTATAATAAGTAGAGCTGATACATGGAAAATCACTTTGTGTTTTTATTAGATTAATGTCATTTTTGCAAAGGGGAGGATACCCAAGTGGTAGAAAGGGACCTCTACCGCTGCCTCCCCGAGTTCGATTCCGGTACTGGAACTTTGAGTAGGGGACAATTATGATTGTGTTGGCGTTGCGCACCAATGCCCCGAACCGAGATAGTGAATAGCAAAGGCAGTCCATAGAGTTCCTGGCCTATCATACGCCGCGCATGGAGGTTTTCCGGATTTTATCCTCCTTTCCCATTCATTCGATTTCCCATTAATCGGTGCGGTATCGTCCCCAGGTTGGCCCACCTCGAATAAAAAAATTTCATTTTTGCAATATATAAAGTATATTATCTTAAAACTTTACATTCTAATTAAGTTATAGACTAATTCATATCCAGATTATTTATAATTTTTAAAAGATATAAGGTTCACTATCATTAGTCTGGTTTTGAAAACTATAAAAATTATAAACTGCAAATTGATTTTGGCAACTTTTTTATAAGATGCTTACAAACATTCTTAAAAAAACTAACTTAAATTCTGTACAAAAGGTTGGTATAATTTTAACTTTTAGACTTAGATGTTTGGATGGTTTGTTTATAAGTATTTCAAATAATTTAGAGACCTATATATACAACTATATATTTTCTTGAAAACTAAGTGGTAATAATGTATTTAAGGTGGGTAAATTTTGTAATAAAAATACCATGCTATTCTAACCATGTGAAGGATTTGAACCTGTGAACGTCTGAGTGGTAGTAGTAAGTTTTAACCACTAGGTTCTTTGAACTCCATACATTTATTTTAATTTGAAAAATGAAATGTTGATAAAAGGGGAGGGGAGGAAACATTGTTTTGTCTAAGTGAAAAGTGATGGGAGGGGATGCTACTTTGCTGGTAGCATTACCAACCATTTATGATCAACATTTATCTGCACTAGCCATGGTTCTAGCTCTAGTAGGCTTATGAAAATTGTCTCATGGAGCATGCTGATAATAATAAGACTGGCCTGGAACTAGGATAAGTGAAAACCCAAAAACCAGACAGGATACCTCAAGTACAGCATTTATATATTTTTTTTAGTACTAGATGGTCTACAGCATTTATATATTGATGGATGAAAATGATGAGGGAAACTATGAGTGCTATCCAGGGATTCCAAAAAGTGAAATAATTGCCACTAAATATCCAGCAGAGTTCATAAATTCACAAAAAATTTTTGGATTTTTAAGAATATTTATCTAAACCAAAATAGCAGAAAGGGGAAAATTGAAGTGGCCCCATTACAACAGCTTTCTTTTACCGCTCGAAGTCACTTTTGAGCAATTTTAAATTTAAGTTTTATTTATCCACAGCCATCTGCCCAAGCCTATTCTTTGATGTCCTTGGCTCCGCCGCCTGCCACCCCAGTGTGGGGCAGCGGTGCACCCCCACCTAGTGTTTTCCGCCCTGCAGGCAAGCACGTTTGGATGGGCTCAAACAGCCCACCCACTGCTTTCAGCCATTTTGTCCCCCCACGGGACTTAGTGCTCCACCTGGTGCGCGTCCACCCTTCTTGCCCCCATCCTCTCGCCCTCCCTCGATCTGCCATTTGCTATTGCCTCAGAGTGGACTATGGGCATTTGTTCCCATATGCCAATAAGGCAATTATTGACCTAGCCACTGCAGCCTTTGCACCAGCTGGCTTTATAGACTTCCGCCCTTTTAAGGGCTACTTTGACTTTGGGTTCCAATCTGAGGCAGACACTGAAGTGGCAGCACAAACTCCTCTAATTTATAAAAATACCCCCATTTCCACAACCTGTACTCACCTCCCTTCAGACACCACGCTGGTGGTATCCTTTGCAAATCTCCCAACCCACCTCCCACCCCAGGTTTTGTATGACCAGTTGGTTACAGGGCTTATGGCTTATGGCACTCAGCCCAACCTCATCTTTGCCATTACATCTGGTGTGGAGCGCCTTGCTGCTCCTCGTGCAACAGCCACCATCACCCCCACACCACCCTGCCATAGCCCAACAAATCCCACCCCACGCTAGTGTGGCTGCAGCACCTGATCATTTCTTTTGGGCTTGGGTTGATAATGGTAGGCAGATTTGTTCCCTCTGCTTTGGCCTCAACCATGCAAAAAAAGCATGCCCTCAGGCCAATTCTGCTGCTGCAGCTTCTGAGCCCCCCTCTGAAGGTTCAGTATGGGGTGCTTTGCTGCCCCCTCCCACCCTCCAATCTCATTCAGTGGGCCTGCATGGAAAATCAGCCCCCCAAAACCTCCAGCCTCACTCTCCCACCTAAATCCACCCCAGCCAATCAGAGCAATGCTTGGACCACCATTGGCACCCAAGCAGCTGCCCATTTGCTCAATCCCACCCACCCAAATTTGAACACCACTATTCCAGTGAACCAAAATCCATGGGATCTATTGGCTGAGACTGATGAATCAGGTAATGTCCTCATTAGTAAGCATACAGGTCAACCTCTCCGCCAAGGCGATTATGGTCAGGCAGAATTTTTCCTTCCTGACTTTGATGAAACCCCTACCCCTCACCATTTCGCTCCTCTACCCAATACAGCCCCCTTCCAAAGTGACCACCAGCTCACCTTAGCTGTGGTGGCCTCTCCTCAGTGCCTGAAACTACGCACCGCGGTGGCCCAGTCAGTGGCTCAGCTCCAGCATGGCCTGCCCACCCTCTTCTTCCCCCTGACTTCCCTAAATCTGCCTGCAGTGACATCTCAAAACTATTTGATGATGCTGAAGTTGCTGTTATGAATGTCGCAATGCTTGCTTCATTCAACCCCTCAGCCAAAATCACCCGCCACAGTATCTCCCTTTTCACCCAACTTCCTGAAGCCTGCAAAGAAGCAGAAATTCTCCTTGAAGCTTTTGTTGAATCACTTTCCCATCATTATCTTGATGAGGAAGTGGAAAACTCCTACTACGCTGACCTCCACCCCCACTATGCGGATGCCCCAATGCCCTGGCTCTCTGCTCTGGTCCAGTACTGTAACCAACATCCCATGATTGAGGTGGGTCTTTCTGAAAACCAACCCTCTGACCCCTCCTCACCCTCTGCCATGGTGGGTTAGCAGTCTCCGCTTCCCACTTGGTTGGTAGTTTTATTTTGTCATTTTGGGTGTTGTGATTTGGTATTTTCTGTCCCCTGGTCAGCATACCTCGAATAAATTGAAGTGGCCCCATTACCTGTTGGGGGCTGCTGCCCTCTATGATTACTAGATGGTGAACTGGGATTAAATGCACTACTGTCAGAAATAGTTTACAATTTGATTGTGGTGGATTGGAATTTTAAATAATTGTTGATACTGACTGTTAATTCTCAGTATCTGAGCTCAATTCTGCCGAGTTGGTTTTGCACAGGGTATGAGCCACTGAGCAACCAAATCAGACTATATGAGGATTGCTAACTTATTAAAAACTTTGATAAAATATATATAGAGCTATTGCCCCTTATTTCTACCTTTATTTCTTTAATATAAATTGCAGACTTTTCTGTGTTCCCTTTTTCTCCTGAAAAGACATCTTCTTTAATCTTCCATGAGACTCTTTATACCTCAGCTCCCAGCCAGATGCATCCTCAGCTTGGTAATCTTCTATTCTTCTTCTCTTTTTGAATTACTCTCATTCAAATCAAATCTCAGCATAAATTCTTTTGAATCTCTGAATGTTCTCATTTCACTCGATTATAATTCATGTATCCTTTTTTGTAATTCTTGAGAAACGTCTCAATCCCCCTCTGATCCACCAATATGGGTAGCATATTGTCCAGTTATATCATATTCCCAACATTACCCCCCCCTTTGACTGGACAATAGGCTCTTACTGTTTATATGCTCAAAGGAACTTTTCATGGAATTGGTTGATAATCTGACCCCCAGAGGGTTCCTTAATTGTGTAGACATCCATGCCAGTCTTCTCAATAATCTTGAATGGGCTGACCCAAATGTTGGAGAGCTTATTTTTTCATCCGAATCCATGCTGGTCATGAAATAAAACATAGTTTCCCAAAGCAAACAACAGAAGTCCACTCCAGCACTTCTGGTCGGCCACCTGGTCATAAATCTTCTTAGCCAAACTAGTGGAGTAGGCTTCCATTTGCAACTTGATCAATGTATCCATGAGTTGCTTCAGATATCACTGAGGATTCACACCACCAGTGTCCTCTACATATGAATATAGCAAGGCAGGCAGAGCCTGATGTCGACCATATAGCAGTTTAAATGGACTCTTACCAGTGGCAGAATGATAGCTGATATTATAAGCAAACACAGCAGTAGGTAGAAGGGCACTCCATTCTGAGGGCCAATCCATTAACAATTTGTGGAGTATGTTCACTAGGGTTCCATTGACTCGCTCCACCATCCCATTTAATTTCAGATGATAGGGGGTGGTCAAAACCCTGCGAATCACCATCAACTCATTTAACTTTGGCAGGATAAGTGAAGTGAAGTTGGTTCCATTGTCCATCAGAATAAACTGCAGGCAGCCATGACGCTGTATAACACACTCCATAATAAACTTGGCAGTGGTGACCGCTCCCAAGTTGCTAATAGCCCAGGCCTCCACCCATCAGGTCAAATGATCGATGGCAACAATTATATACTTGTATTGATTGGCACTAGTTGGCAGAGGCCCCACTATATCAATGGAAACAGTGTGCCATGCAAACTGGGGTTTCACTAGTTGGTAGGCAGTTTTCTTGTGGAAAGGCTTTTCCACTTGACACTGATGGCAACAACTAACCGTTTCCAATATGTTGTAATGCATGATTTCCCAGAAGTATTGGGGTCACAAAAACTCTAGCATCTTCCACAATCCTCCATGTCCAACAGCCTGATGAGCATCTATAATTATCGAGGGTCTAGCTGAAGGCTTAGGAAAATTCAGCATCAAGTCTCTGATCTGCTTGTATAGTTCTTCCCCTCATATGAAGGTATTCTCCCTGTTTCCATCTAACACCTTGATCACCTGTAGCGGCTCATCTTGGTATCTGTTCGCCACCATTTTTTTGTACATTATATCAGCTAGATCTGCCATGATAGCAACCGTGGGCAATTGATAAAGACAATCCGCATTTTGATGTTTTGCTCCCAGTCAATGTAAAATCCTGAAATCATATGCTTGCAGCTTCAGAGCCCAACGTGCAAGCCATCCTTCTGGTTCACAAAGATTCTTTAGCCAGTGCAAGGAAGCGTGATCTGTCACTACTTAGAATCTCACCCCATGCAGATATACCTAAAACTGTTTGTAAGCGTAGATCACTGCTAGACACTCCCAATCAGTTACAGTTTAGTTTTGTTCGTGACAGTTCAAACTTCAACTACAGAATGTGACAGGATGTTCCACGCTGTCATCATCCTTCTGGGATAATACTGCCCCAATAGCAGTGAGGGATACATCAGTTTGTACTATGAACTGTTTATCAAAGTTGGGTTATTACAAAATGGGTGCGCTTGCTAATGCGGTATGCAATATATTGAAAACGTTTTGGCATTGTTCTAGCCAATCAAAAAAGCGTTTTTCTTTAATAACTCAAAAAGCAGGGCCCTGATGCAGCTTAATTGGTAATGAACTGTTGGTAGTACCCAACCATCCCCAGAAACACCTGAATGTTCCGTTTATTCCTTGGCCAAGTCATCTTGCCTATCACGTCCACTTTGGCCGGTTGTGGTTTAAGCCCATTGAATCTATGACAAACCCAAGGTATTCCAATTGCTCTTTAAAGAAATGATACTTTAATGGCTTAATTTTGATATTAGCAGCAGCAAGGCACTGAAACACTTGCTCCAAGTAGGCCAGGTGCTCTGTAAACATCCGCAAAAACACATTGATGTCATCAAGATAAATGAGAATGCAGGACAGCTTTAAATAGCCTAAAATTGTATTCATGGTATGCTGAAATGTAGCTGAGGCATTACACAACCCTTGTGGCATGCGAGTCAGCTGGAACAACCCTCTCGAGGTGATGATTGTACATTTCTCCTGTTCCACTAATGGCAATTTGATCTTCCAGTATCCCAAGATCAGATCCATGGCAGAAAAATAGTTCGCCCCTCCCAATTGGTCTAACGCATCATCAATACATGGAAGAGGGTAGGAATCCTTCTTTGTTACATTATTAAGTTTATGATAGTCAATAACCACCCAATTTGAGCCATCCTTCTTCTTTATGATGAGCACAGGTGATGCCCATGGACTGTTTGATGGCTCTAGCATTCCTTGCTAGATAAGTTTATCCACTTCGTTGGAGACAACCTCTTCCGCTGCTTTTGAACATTTAATAGGTCATGAACAAATGGGAGGGTGATCCCCATATTTATACAGTGTACCACCCCTTGAGCGCACCCCAGGTCATAATTGTCTTTTGCAAAAATATCTCAATACTTTTCAAATAATGCCATAGCCTTATCTTGCTGTTCCATCAATAATCCTGTGAGCGCTTCCCGTGGAACCATGGTCAGTACGCTGAACAAGGAGCGAGCCAGTAGTCCGAGATCCTCCCATGAGCCAAAATCATGAATATGACGAACTTCCTCTATAGGGACGAAGTGTAGGTAAGCCACCACTTGGTGCTACCAGATCGTTATTGCCTTCTTCTGTAGATTTGCTAGCAGCACCTTCACCTCCCATTCCCAGGCAGCAGTAACCCTGGAGCCACATGTAGTTTGAGCTGCAACACTGGTGAGGCGCCATAATTTTTCCATAAAGCCCCTTAGGGACATTGATTTCCAGCCCAGTCCCTACTATGCTCTGGTGTCCAGATGGTAGGCTTAAAGCGCGCATTGCTCGAAGTGGGATTCCTTTGTACTCATATATCTGTTTGGGGAGAATCCTAGTCCACTGACTCAGTCACTGATAATGAACAGGAATCACTCCATTGCTGTAAGCTAGATTGACATGAGTGGAGTGGACTGGATCCATTGGGATTCCACCAGAAGAAAAATATACTAGAATCTGTTGGCTGAACATGATAAGGGGTTCTTCCGCCATATTTATCACAACGCCAAATTTCCTCATAAAAGCCACACCAATTAACATATTGCAGTGGTTATTTGGCAAAACCACCGCTGGAGTGGACACCTGGACTGACCCAAATTGTAGAGGCAACGCACTTTATGCTCTTTCTGACACAGTGCTGTGCGTTCCTGTGGTTCCATATACTACTCGATGGTCCACATCTGGTTTCAACATAAGTTTAGCCACCAACTGAGTGGAGACTATGTTCACAGGTGCTCCCATGTCTATGATAGCACGGATTTTTGTTTTTGAATGAATATGTCACAATAAGTACATTCCAAGTAAGAAGAATCATCAGTGTTTATTACTTGTATGTTCAAGGGCTTTGTGTTACTCAAAAAGGAAGAAATGCCCTTGCTGACTTGAGGATACTCACTAGTGATTTTCTCCACCAGAATGGCTACGTTAACCCTACTAAAGGAGCAACATTTGGTGAAGGATCCAAGTTGCTAATGCCAGTCTGTTCCAGGATCTGCCACGCATATGGCTTCTGCACATCTTGGCGGAACTCAGCCTGATTGGGTGAGCTTTTACTCATGGAAGCGGAAGCAGGGGTATCCAACAAAAGCTGCTGGTATAACAAATCATCCAATTGAGGTTCAATTTCTACCCAAAAAGACGTTTGGAAATTGTTAGGGACAAGTGAATTGGACTTAGCAGAGATAGAGCGTCCTGTCTCTACTCCACTCAAGCTTTTCCCTGCTCAATTATCTTAGTTGGCATTGCATACACTTGTGGTTGGCTAGGGCAATTGGCTGCATAATGCCCTCTTTGTCCGCACTGGAAGCAAGTGTTCATAAAAGGTGTGTGTATATAGTTTGGGGCAAAAGGACCAAGCCAAATATTGCTGGTAAGGTTCCAAGGTCGCGGATAAACAGGTGAAGCGTACCTGGGCCGGAAAGGGTTTACTGACTCATGAGAGGGACAAATACGTTCCAGCGGCTGATAACCCAGTTGCTGCGGCCTATATTCCACAAGGGTTGGAGCAAGGGCAACAGAGATTTTTTGGGCTACGTTGGGGGCGCTGTTCATGGTGGAGAGCTGATGTAAGGCAATCACAATTCAAATAAGTCTGGTATCCCCATCCAACACATGGGACATAGCATTATATAGTTCCTGATATGTTTGACAGCCGCCGTCATTGCTATACCTATATCCTCAGTGGTTAAAATATTAGCTCCAAGTAGAACGTGTGCTTCCACCAAAAACTGCTCAGCAAATTCTGACAGAGTCTCATTTTGGTAAAACTGTATAGTCATAAAATCAGCTTTCCATTGAGACATCTTGGTAGCGCCCCCAAACAGCCAGATAACAATTGCTTTTACTTGTGCATAAGATACTGAGCTGTTGGGAAGATAGCAGGTCACTTGATCAGCGCTTTCCACATCTAAAGCGGACAGCAACAATTTTGCTTTTTGTCAATTGGTAGCCCCTTCCACAGCAAATTTGAAACATTTAAAGTAACCATGTAGGTTCCCATCATGACTGAAAGGAGGTAATTTTTTGATATGAACGAATTTGCTTTGCTCTAGGTTCCTGCTGCAAGGGGCAGGCGAATTGTTGTTGGAGCAACTATGGGAACCATTACTTGGTGCGTTATCATACAGACAGCCAGATGAACTTGAACTCGTTAAAAAGGAATTGGGAGAAGTGGTGTCACGCGGGGGTCCACCATACCGCCCAATGGATATTCATTTGCTGATCCATAACATTCTTCCCCCAAGTCACCACTAACTGCCCCATTCCCCCCAGCTCCGGTATGCTCTGCAAACTGTTCATTGATCAACTGCTCCGCTTTAACCAAATAACATTTACACCGCCCATCCTGAAATTCCTGTTGCAGCATTTCATACTGTTGTTGCAATTCCTGGTGGACTCCCCTTTCTTTGTTCAGTTGCTGTTCCACAGCTTGTACTCATAAAAGAACTTCTTCAATTATATTCTGCAGGCAGGTTTGCTGTCAACTTGTGGTTTCCACTTGTTGATTGGTGGCATTTATTTGGTTAACAAGGTAGGATCATTTTTATACCAATTCATCATTAGCCCATTGAAGAGTATCAAGGTGCCCTTGCATGTCTGCATACTCTCTTGTCTCACCAAACGAAAGAGGGAAGGCTCGTTGGCACTCAGCTTGACTAATGACTTCCAGTTGTGTAACTTGACGAATAAGCTGGAGATACTCAGGAGATGTTGACCAAAGGATAAGCGCGTTATCTGTCATTCACTGAGTAATCCTTTGATACAAAGTATGTTTAATTCAGTCAATAGAGAGCCGACTTGGGCCGCCACTTGTTGTTCCATCAGGGTCATTTTTTCCTTGAGCTGGGCAATCATGGCTTCAAGAGCTTCTGCCCATTTGGCTAGCTCTGTCATAAAGCATTTGGTATTATTCCCCAAGGTTGTTACATCCTGAATCCACTCCACCAATAGGCCATGCTGATCCAGCAGTTCCTTTATTACTTGAGGTAATTCTGAATTTAACTGTGGTACCAAAACGTCCAATCGACGGTGGACATCCCCAACATGATGATCCATCTGTGTCAGCGCCCCTTATATTTCTGAAAATGAACAATCAAGGTGGTTGAGCAGAAGGTGGGTATCATGCTGCTGTGCTTGTGTGAACTGTAATACATCTCCAATTTCAATATTATGACAAGCCAGAACATGCAGTAGCTGGCGAAAATCAAAGGTTGTACATAAGCGACTAAATAATCCTCAATTCTGTGGGTATTGAGGCGGCAAGCTAACCCTATAGTAGTCACGTCTAAATAAGACATGTATAGCGCGTATCAATTTTCTTGATCACGTTGGTTATAAAATAAACTCAGGGCATTTTCCCCCAGTCTCATCCTCATATAGACAGTACCCACACAACAGCCATTCCATAATATTTCTGAGTTATTGAGGAGTCACATTTGTGGAGCGTCCTTGTTGGTTGGTCGTCAGCTCAGGGCAATTCTCAAACTGCAAATTAATCATAACTTCATCATCCCCTGGTTTGGTAACAGTGAATAATGTTGGTTTAGGGTTAGGAGCCTCCCATGTTTCTTCAGCATACCGCGCCCAGAATCCAATTAAGTTGTGTTAGAATGGATGAGGACTCATCATTGCAAATTATTTGGCTTTTTGTTTCTTCAACTAGAGTTGCTTAGTGGCCCCCTGTAGTGAGCACCACTGTTAATTCTTGGCATCTGAGCTCGATTCTGCTGAGTTAGTTTTGCACAGGGTATGAGCCACTGAGCAACCAAATCAGACTATATGAGGATCGCCGACTTATTAAAAATTTTGATAAATATATACAGAGCTATTGCCCCTTATTTCTACCTTTATTTCTTTAATATAAATTGTAGACTTTTCTGCGTTCCCTTTTTCTCCTAAAAAGACCTCTTCTTTAATCTTCCATGAGACTCTTTATACCTCAGTTCCCCAGCTGGATGCATCCTTGGCTTAGTAATCTTCTATTCTTCTTCCCTTTTTGAATTACTCTCATTTGTTTTGAATCTCAGCATAAATCCTCTCAATTTGCCAAATGTCCTCATTTCGCTTGATTATAATTTGTGTATCCCTTTTTCATAAATCTTGAGACTCGTCTTGATCCCCCTCCAATCCGCCAATATAGGTAGCATATCATCCAGTCATGTCAACTTCCTGACACTAACTCAGATCTGACATGATCAGTCAGATTGATATTGATTTTGCTAACAGGAATATTACTTCCACCGCATTAATGCTTGATGTGAAGATAATGACTCCACCAATGGACAGCAGGTTGCACCCATGGCCAGGCCATATATGGCCAGTTCCATTGAGTCAGGAGTTGTTTTATTGACCATCTAGTACTAAAAAAGGAGTTGTTTTATTGTGCCTGTACCTGTTGAGGATGGGCGTGTGTGTAAAAACGCTGGTGGGAAAGGGTGGATGGGGATTTTTGAATCTGAGAGTGACTCAATTGGTTTACCCTCACCAACTACCAATTCATCTCTGCTAGCAAAACATATACTGGTGGAGATCACCTCTCAGGACAATCTCTGCCTACTTCCTACTGGTGACGGCTTCTGACCAGACCACCTCCTGGCACACCTCCAAATTTACCTCAACAGCTCTTGGGTGGTGAGCAGAGGTGAAAAATGCGTGATTTTAAAGGTATTCTGTTGCTATCTCTCATCTACTAGATGGGCTAAATCTCCCAGGTAGATGAAGGCGGAAAGCTACTGGTTTCTTCCCCTTCTTTAATCAAAATAGGAACTCCTCTTAATTTAGCTGCAAGGGCTGTTTCAAAAGGCCTACACATTTTATCTGAGATTGCTTGGTCGCCTCACCATGTTATAGGATTAATATGAGGTTATGGCCAGTTGCGTTGCCATATATTACCCCATGATCAGGCGCAAGAACTTTTAAATTCACTCAATCTGCTAAATAGAGTTTAGATGGTATTTATACTAGACATTTGTGATGGCTCACTCATGTTAGATTGATTAGCCACTTTAAATGAGTGTATAGCTCAAACACATTAATAGTAGATAAATTTTTAGCAACAAATTGACTGATTTTTCAAAGTTTTATAAAAAAGATGTCTTTGGGGTGATTGCATGCCTGAGGATTGCTTTATGAAAAAAATCAACTACATCATTGTTAAGCTTGCCTTAGTAGGCAGTAATACAGAAAATGCCTGCTACCCTATTATTATTAAAACATGATCCTTTTTCCACCATGCCTAGCTGGCTGTATATTAAGAGAATAATGCTCTTATTCTAAGAACTCCATAATACACCGCCAATATGGCATATTTTATTCTAATTAAGTTCCTCATACCACAGCTTTTTCCCAATATATAAAATCCCATACACCTTTTTTATTTTAGTTTATATAGCAATATCTTTCAATTTTACTTTAAAATAAATTTGCTAATTTTTAATGTCAATTCTCCCTTTTGCTATTTCCCTTAGATCCCTTACCAAATTTTATGAAATTAATTTTCTGTTTGAGTGCCAGACCTCCAAGGGAGGAGCACGTCATGATTTAGGAAATTTTTTAAAAAAGTTTGTAAAACTAAATTAGGGTGCATCCAATCAGGCATGTACTATCATCCTTTTTCCTCATTATCTATGGCAATTCATGATTATGACCCTTCCCTATGCACAAAACACAAGATTTTTAACTGTAAGAAAATGCTACATACTTGCTCATTATATGAACAGTGCTGCTGACCGCCAACCCCCATCCCCATATAAATAGCAAGTGCCCTCACTAGTGATGGCAATGGCCTATTTTGTATTCACACATCCATTCTTAGATTAAAATCAATCACTTTCTGAAATCTTAAGTTCAACCACTTTTTTCAGACTTCAAGCATCATGGCATGTATCACAGCCATCATGCTCCCATTTAGATTCTTATCCATCATGAATAGAGGACTTAGGGACGGTCATAATTATGTTAGCTTAGTGACTCAGGTGGTTCCTCAGGAGCTGTACAGTGCTCATTAAAGCAGATTTTGGATCCCCTGGCTCTAGTCAGATTAGAAAATCCCAGTTTCTGACCTCCATATAATAAAATGATTCTTTGGCGCACAACAAGCAACAAAAGCAGCCTAACTGAGTAGGGAGAGGTTTGGCGCACTGACAGCGCCAGACATACTTACTGTGAGTTGGTTATGCAAAGTCCAAATTGGCTTGTTTAAACTAATCATGCAAAAGCTCCTCAAAACCATATACCAAAAAAAGACCAACAGGTAAGATGTAAGTCTAGAGACCCAAACTCTTGGGTTGGATCGGGAAAAGGTCCCTTTTAGGAAGAAGAAGGGACCCAAATCCCCCTGTGGAGCCCTTGACTCCACAGGGGGATTTGGGTCAAGTAGTTGATGTACATTGGGTCACTGCATTGGCACCAAAAAACCCTATCATAGTATCTCATTTGGCTGCTTCTTCTCTGGTTGACAGGATAAAAGAGGTCTGTAAAGAGGTAATACAGGCCAGAAGTCATGAACGGCACCTTCCCATCTCACTGGGCCCCACTCCACCATCTTTTACGTCCTTGGAAAAGAAGAAAATGGGCCTTAAAACTCAGTAAATGGTTTCTGAATCAGGAAACCCAGTCCAGAATACGGAATCCAAAATTCTGGATCTTAGAAAGCCGATCTGAGTCAGAAATCTCTTTTCAGAAATTTTTAAAAAATCTTTTAAAATTAGTCAGAATCAACCCTGGTGGAACCCAATTTGGACGCCCCTTCAATCTGGGTACATCTGATTATGTTTGGATCAGTGAGGGTCCCTCCCTAGTGGATCAAATGATTAAGTTGCCAGAGCTTTTGTGACCTTTGCATAATTTTGATGACAAAGCCCCAAACCCAGGCTGGGTACCCATGAGTACATCAGCTGCCGCTGCCCAAGAAAAATTACCCATGGCCCCCTTTTTCCCCATTTTTCATATATAGGGTAACTGTCACTGTAAGGAGCAGTTGTTAGTCCATTTTCACCCATAAGTTTTATTAAAACTATTCCCACCCAAACATACTCTGCAAGCTCTATCACTTTTTTAAAAATACTTTCACCTAACCCAGTGAAGTACACAGCAATCTGCGCCCTTGGGCCAGTGGTCGTCGAGTGGGTCCTCCAAGCCATCATTCTGGTAGCCCACCAAAGGGTGATCACAATCCAAGAATTCTCCACAAGCCTATGACGCCAATCTGCCACTTTGAAAGAGTTTTTGGATCCACCAAACTCTTCACAACGACCTGTTTCCCATACAGCAACTGGAAGACCAGCTTTAAGTCTGCCTCCCACTTTGTAGAATAATTGGAGAATTTGAACTAATCTGTCTCACCAATCTACTGATTGTTCAGCGCAATTCAGGCGGAGTGAGGCCATCTCCACTAATTGCAATTCTCCATTCAGAGGTGAGGACTTGCCATCCACACAACCGCAAGGTGACAACCAAGCTTCAGACCATCCAGGCCATTCGCCAAGGGCCAATCTGGCTCAAACCAATTTGGTAAATTGATCCGCCATTCTGGCGATGAACCCAACCTCTCCAATTAATCCAAAACCTCTCAATGGACACAAGACAAGGTTTAAGACCTCCTGATGGTTAAATCGATTCAAATTCAATTTAATTTGTGAACCCAAACAGCATTTATTAAATTTTTGAAAATTTTCGTGATTTTCAGAATTTTTATTATTATGAATCAGTCCAAGATGGTTGGGAAAAAGAGCCCAAAGGTCACCAACTTCAAACCCAGGAGATTGGTCGTCCTCCTTGCCTCTCCCACCCTTGGGGGATGCCCCAGCAAGACCCAAAGTTGCCCCCATTGCAGCCATTTGGTTTGCTATGGGGCCTTTAGTATGCTCAGTAACATTTATTTCCCTCACCAGAATAATAGGGGATCCCTCCTAAAACTGTTCAAACTGTTATGCCCTTGGCATTCTGGGCTTTTCACTGAGTTGTTACACACCCAAATTGGAAGTCCAACCTTACTTTAATCAGCAGATTCTTTGACATAAGCGAGGTATGGTAACCCTGTAACAACCTTTATTTTTATTCTGAAATTAAAAAGGGCCCGCCAAACAGGGCTCATCTGGGAGCAACTGACAATGCTCCCCAGGAGGGAAAGCTAGGGGTAAAGTTCCAAAGTGAGCTTCAGAATTGGCAGGCATGCCTTATAAAGGCTTCCCTTTGGGGGCCTCACCCAAGTCATTGATTAGGCTTGTATGAGCTTAATCTACAACTTGGGTGAGGCATAACCCAGTGCCCAAAATGATTGAGCCAAAATTGTTTTTAAAACAATTTGACTCTGATTTGGAAAATCCAAATTTGAGTCAAAATTCAACGATTGAGACAAACTCAATTGTTACAGCTCTTAAAATCATTGACCCAACCTTTTTATATATGACACACTTGAACTACATTCGTCACTATCCACCTAATTTTGTCACACATTGGATAATCATTGAATGGCTATCCTGGTCTTCAATACTTACCCATTTTAATTTCCATTTAATTATGCTACATCGTCAAACATTGTTTTGAGTTTTTAATTTTACTACTAACACCAGCAATCAAATCCTTTAAGTTACACTAGGTGTCATATCCTTACTACACCCAATTTTTCCATGGTGCAAGGATTAGTTGAGGGTTTAATAGGCTTTTTTAAAAGAGTGAGTGTTAATTTTAAATGGTGTATTCCTTTTGAGCGTTAAAGTTCCATATCAAAACTTTTTTGATTTGATTTTCTCTACCCATGAGGTAACTTTGCTCATAGCTTAATTTCTGAGTGCAAAGCCTCAAAAGACTTGTTTATCACTTTGAGCTAGTATTTTGATTGTCCAGGCACTCATCTGAAACCCTTAGTTGCACATCTACAAGTGTTAGGAGCTTCTTTTTTGAAAATTAGTAGTAATTTGAACGCCATATATTTCCATAGAGATTTTGATAAGAATAGCAACTGAGAGCCATGATTATTAGCCCAAATGATAATTTTTACTAGTTTGTAGTGGTACACAAATGAGGGTATATCATTATGTAAATGATTTTGCCTTTATAAGTTTAAGATAAAAAATTGATTTATCCCATGCCACCTTTTTTAAAATGAGAGAGTAGATTATAAGACGAAAATTATGCTTTTTCTTTATCTCAAAAGTAGGTCCATATTAGTTATTGGATCTTCTTTCACAGTTTTTGGCTTAATGGTAACACGTGAACCACAAACCAAAGTTTTGACAGGAAGAAGATATTGATTGCCTGTAACTTAACATCCATAATTAATCAGTTATATTTACAAAATGTCTTGTGAATGGAAATTCTAGATGTAATTGCTTGACTCATCTCTATGACTGCCAGGTTCTTCTCATTGAACAATATTCCCAGACAATGGAAGGTTTTGGTGGCTTTAATGGGTTCATCTCAGTTTGGGTTGGAATGCTGGCGTACTGATTGTGACTAAGGCATTCACTTTAAGCCTTATTTGGAAACTATTTTATTATTGTCTGTTGTGCCATTGGTGTCAATAAATTTGGTAGCAAGCCCACTTATAGAGTGTCAAGAAATTGTATTTATTCAGCGGTGAAGTTGACCACCCTAAGAGATAATTGTAAGGACCATGCTACCCAATTGTAAGTTTTCCATATCTAGAAACCTAGGGTATTTATTTTTATCCTCTGTGTATGGGCAAACTATTCCTGACAATCACATTTTTTAATCTGAGATAATTTTGATAAAAATAAAAATAATAATTGCATTATAAGGGGGCGCACAGAATTATTATTCAATTTAGCAATGTATAAAGATACTTATTTTTTAAAAGTATCTGACTGACCTGGGGTTCAAAAATCCAACACTTTTGCTAATTTGACAATCCAAATCATATTCCAATTTGCCTTGGCCAAAGAAATCAAGGGGGTTCCCTATAGATAGGAGTTCTGAAATGGTGGAATATCTGATTAAATGGAGTAATTCACCAAATTACATTCAAAACCCTTGTATAATGAAACCAAAAAGGGGCTCCATTTTCTTTATTGAGATAATAATCACTTGATACTGGAGGATTGTAACTATAAATAGGCTCTCCAAAATTGGTGTAGATGCCGAACTTTCATATATCTAACTTGCTAAGTTTAAAAACTGGCACCCTAGAGTATCTAATAGACTTCAACAATTCTATTACATTTTCAAGAGCAATTAAATGGGAATTAGAGATTCTAACTCTTAATTCTGTACATTATGCGGTTTCTTCCAAGTAAAAAAATCAATTATACAAGTTTTAAAATTTCTTATTTTTTGACAGAATATGCCATTTTAAACATTTGTACCCTGAGCCATAAGACTGAACTCAAACACTTGGTGAAATCCTCTTTGCCCTATCCTGGGGTCACAATCGCTATTAAGGGCTAATATATCATTTTAACCCTAGTTCAGGGTCTAATTAAACCTTAAAATATTGTGTAATGGATGTCAGTATCTGAGATGATAAGCGAGTTGAAACCCATACTCCTGGATCAAGACTCACCAAGTTGACTCTCAAGCCAGCATGAGAAACCTACCCTGAAGGCATTGATAGAAATTTTTATCAGGAAGCATCAAGCTCATGAGAATTGATGGATATGCCTTCAGTATTTCATCCCCACTTCCTGAACCTTGAGAGTCATGACTCCCACCTTTGCAGTCATGAGGACGATGCAGAACAATGAAGGTGTTAATCAGTAGTCAATCTGTAAGGCTATGAGAGATCCTGATCATATAAGGCAATGAAGGTCCCCCAGGCACAAAATCCCCTCTCATCATATACATATTGCCGCTTTTTAACGCAATAAAGTAGTCTATTTCTTTTCATATTTTTTATTTTATTGACGCTCTCCACTAGTTAGAAGCTTCAAGCCTATTTTTGAATTTCAGCTACGGTCAATAATACTGTTACATCAAGAGAAGTGATTCTTAATATAGGGGTCCTTAAGCTGTCCAATTGAAAATGTCTATCACAAAATATGGAGAACAAAAGCATATAAGAAAACCAACCTGCTGATTGGTTGAGAAGCGTAACTTGATGAATTTTTACCTCTTGGTATGAAGTAACTACTATCCAGACCAAAAGCCTAGCCTTTCAGGCAGCCTTCCAGTTTACCCTACAAAAGGTTGCAATGTTAAGTATCAACTCTAATATGAGACTATCAAAAAATTTATTATCAACTACTAAATGGCATCTATCTGTTGGAGGATGCTCCAGTCACTCCTGCACCTCTTCAGTGCCCTCCACAGCGTGAGATTTATAACTTGGCTATACTACCATCAGGATAATTGCCTTGGATACTGAATTCTGTCTTAAAACTTATTCCATCTGGCCATACACTACCCCTTACTGTTAGTTAGGCTGCATCACCATGAAGTATCATGACAAATGAGGCTCATCAAGCCCTACACTTAGATAAAGTTGACTTTTATTATGTAGCCTCTTCCTTTGTTCATAACAATTGGGAAGCCATTGTCAATAACCGTTGCTTAATTAACAATGTACAAATCAGCTTGTAATGTTGGATAGTGGAAACTCAGATTACCTCAAGGATTAGCTTAATCAGAATGTGCAGCTCCTTGAGGCTTCCTGGTTCCGGCACTTTAACCAGATCAAAGACCTCATATGTGCCCTTCAGTAGCATTACCAGGAGTTAGCCTCTTGAGACATCTCCTCCAGAAGTGAGGAGCACAAAGTGCCCAAAAACCAGAAGTTTTAGAAGGACCTGAAGGGCCCTTGAGCTCAAGAATCTGCCAGACCCACGGCGCCTAAACCTGGTGACCCTTATGACTCCTGGAGTTATAACGTTAAAAAAACACTTGCCGCCTTATGGGGTCAAACATACAATTTGGCCCAGGGATGAAAGCTCTGAGTGATTGGAGTTCCTCTCAAACCTAGGGTCATGATCAAGGCCTTATTGGTTGAGATGTATAATTTCAGAGCTTCACTAAGTTCATAAATAGTCACACCTCTCAGCTTGAGCAGACCTGTTGAGGGTTTGGTACACGCTTGAAAAACTTAGAGAGCCAGTTGCTTCTCCAATACGCTGAAAACAAAGCATTAAAGGAGCAATTGCTCAAAAAGCCTCTATTATCTCCCTAAACTAAAACTGGGACAAAATTCAAGAGGACCTTGAGGGTAAGAGAAGATCAATGGATCAATAGACTTTTTGCAACTATGCAAAAACTGAGATTTCTGAGCCTGCACCAATTCCTGGTGTCATTAACCTTTCCGCTCCTATTGTGACTAACTTTAAACCTAGTTTCATTGAGAGATTTACCCCTCAGACAGGAAAGCATTGTCTTATTCCTATATGCTTATGAGAGTTCCATGGAAGATGCTACCAACTGACAGAAGGTGAAGCATTTCAACTCATTTCTGAACAGCACTGCCCAGAAGATTATGACTCCACATCTAAAGAAGTGCCATACCTGCGAACAGGTTTATACTGCTCTAATTCAGGAATCTGAAAAGCAGCCAAACCTTATCCAATCAGAAGCAGGCGTTCATGGCATTCATCTAACAAAGTCAAAAGCCCATGTAGCTAACCAGCATATTCTATGCCCAAGCGCAGCCCTTAGTAACTAATAACTGCATTACCTTAGATGACGCCATAACTTCCATCATCTCCATGTTAAGTTCTTATCTTGAAGTCAAAGTGCATATGATCGGTCATAAGGATGGCTTTATCAGTATTTAAGAAAGTAATGAAGCGCTTATCAAGTAGCCTGCATCTATAATGGATCCCAAGTGTTGGGATTTTTGCCATTATTACCAGCCTGTTAGATTACCTGGTATCAGTAAGGGAAAATTCCCTAAGGCGAAGCGAGTCAGAAATTGGTTGGCCCAAGTTTTGGAGTAACTAAGTTCAGGGGATTTTGGGATATTTATCAGGTCATATACATTGCGGATTGATCCAGAAGAATACTTAAGATCTCATCGGGTGAAGTTGCTGACAAAATAGGGGCATCTGATAGTGATTGATTATCAGGTGTACCAATTGGGATCAGTCAGGCCTCATCACCATCTGATTGGGAATGAATAGCAAGTTGCGAGGCGAGTGATGCTGCCTGCAACTAGCAAATTGATTGGTTGGCAAGTGACCTGCCTTAATGGGTAATAAGTCCCATTACCTAAGCAGGTTGCTAACCAAATATGGTTGGTTCACTTGGATTGAGAGGAAAACGGAAGAAACAAGTTTTCTGACTCTTTCTGTTTAGGTCTTGAGGATGTCCAATGATGGAATCCTAGCCAGTATGGGGAAGACCATAGCTGCTGAGACAAGGATGAGTGAGTCAATGGCAATGGCTTCTGTTTCATCGAAGAGGTGTCAACTGAGGGTTAGACAGCTGAATTTACACTATATATATTCCCTAGGATTCACTATAGTAAAAAACAGCATTTAGTAAAACAGTAATATTTAGAGTTAGATAATAAGAGTTATTTAGTTCTAAGGTCGTCCATTTGGTATATAGTTAAACTATCATCATCTTCCATCGTGCTGTTCTATCTCAAGGATATTATTGCTGTGGGCAATAATTGTAAGACTTTCAGAGAGAAGAGTAAAGATCTGAGCGGGGATCTAGAGAAGGAGCCACAATCAGGGATAGCTGCCAACTGTGTGTTGAGCTGAAGAGAATGTCACCAGGGTATCTCAGCAAAGATTGTGTGGATAAGATCCAGGGAACGAATCCCTACAAGTATGACATCATGACTATTTAATCAGGAATACTGGCCGAGCATTGGGCTGAAATATAGTTCATACTCAACTACAGATAATAGTCTCCATACTATTATTGATTAATAATTCATTCTACTATACAACACGATGAAGTGCATGAGGAAACCGAACCTGTGCAGTAAAAAGATTACTAGGTTGCTTTCCAATAACAATTACCAGTAAATTTTTACAGGTTGATGCTCACTACAGGGGTAGTTGAGTTGAAGAATATAGGAAATGATGTTCTATTAAGATGTTTCTAATTTTGAAAATAAGTTACTAAAGGAAGTAATGAAGATAGAACGTGAAGAGGATCACGTTCAGTGGCGTTCACCCAGATCTGCAGTGGAGCTCTGAGTCAAGCAAAATGAAGATACTCAAGTTTAGGGAAAAGGACTTGCAGCCTAGATAAGGAACTATCTAGTGCTGCAAGGAAAACAGTTCTACTGGACATCTACTTGAGATGAAGAGTAACAGCAGGGCCAACTTGGGTTGGAATTGGGCCCGCTGGAAATAGTCCCAAGGAACAGCAGGGCAAACTTGGGTTGAATTTGGCCCCTATGGAAATAGTCCTGAGGAGCAGCAGGATCAATTCAGGTTGAAATTGGGTCCGCTTTAAATAGTCCTGAGTAGTGAGTGTTTAGATGAGGCATTGGACGAAATAGGAAGCAATCAATCCGGAGAATTGGTTTTCTATACCAATGAAGATATGAAGGCAAAACAGGAAATGATTAATCCAGGACAGTGGAGAAAATCACTTATATCAATAACACTCAATCACTGATCAGAAGTTACTGGAGACGAGTTCATCAATCCAGGAGAAATTGAATGAAGCTAATGAGGCCAGAACGACCAGTGTATTTACAGATGGCAATGAATGCCAAAATCATTTTCAGGAGAAAAACGATCTGGACAAATGGACGGAACTGTTGGATAATGAGATACAAAGATCCAATGCACCACTTGCTGACTTAAGAGATGAAATTAGGACCTGTTGAACGAATAACCAGTTGGGATTAAAGGCCTAATATTCATAAAAATTGCCAAAAGTCAGCAAGTGTAGCCTATACGTGAAGAAAACGCGCTGCTGGTTGTATTGGGAGAAAGGTCAATTTATAATCAGTAGTATTGAGCCTAAGAGAAAATAGTTGCAATGTTCCCAGCGGACCACTGAACCAAAAAATGGTTATGTCCTAAGATTTTGGTCAAGTCCTAGAAGAGGACCACTGAATTAAATGGTTGGTTAATCTTAAGAGGATAAGATTTTGAACCATGATAAATTGTAGGTTTAAGTACCTAGGACCCAGTTTGGATGAAGGGGAAAAGAAGGACCTCTGAACCACTTTGTAGGTTGCAAGTCCCATTGATAAATTAAAATACAAAAACATATAAAATATTAAAATATCAATTTTATGGTATATGAGTTTCAGACCTAAGAAATGATGAGAAATCCTGACGGCCAAACGGAGGAAATTCCACTCTTGATGAGATGAAATTATTAGCCATAGGTAACCAAAAGCATCAACCTATTGGTTGATCAAGTGCAACTCGCTGATCTGTCAGAAGGCCAACAAGAGGAGGTGCTTGAACTATACAAAAAGTATCAGGAAGTGTTTGCTCAGGATGACCACAATCTGGGATGTGCATGAGATGTGATCCACAAGGTTGACACTGGGGAAAATTTGCCAATCAGGATGAGACCAATCTGATGAACAAAAGCCGCTGAAGCAGTAGTGGAGGATGAAATCAGCAAACTAGTGAAGCATGGGCTTCTAGTTCCATTGTCAAGTCCCTAGGTGAGTCCGATTCTGATCATGAAGAAGAAGGATGGATCCAACTGGGTAGTGATTGACTACCAAAGGCTGAATAAAATTATGAAGAAGGATTAATATCCCCTACCGAGGATTGAAAATGTGCTAGATCGTTTAGGAGAAGCAAAGTATTTCTCCACAATGGATCTGATCTTGGGATATTGGAAGATTGATTTTCTAAAGGAAGACCAGGAAAAATGCATGATTATTACCGCACAGGGGCTATACCAACTGACGAGGATGCCCCAGGGTCTATGCAATGCGCCTGCAACGTTTCAGAGGGCCATGGATGTGATATTAAGCGACTTGAAGTTGTCATGCATCCTGGTATATCTGGAAGATATAAACATGTTCAGTAAGACGTTTACTGATCACCTATACCACTTGGAAGAAGTATTCAAGCGACTGTCCATGGCTAACCTGAAGATCAAGCCAAGGAAGTGCCACTTCTTTAAGAAAGAGTTGGAATATCCGGAATTTGTAATCAACTCCAGTGGATTGCAGCCGCAAACCCAGAAGATAGCATCTATAGAACGTATAGCTGTACCAAAGAATGTCTAAGACATTCAAGTGTTCCTTGGGATGGTCAGATACTACAGAAGATTCAATTTGAGGCTTCACCCAAATAGCCGAGCCATTATTCCATTTATTAGAGGATCCAAAAAAAGGATTTGTATGGTATGAAGAGGCCAAGGACTCCTTTGATGAGTTATGCCGGTATTTAATAGATTTGCCATTTCTGAAATATCTGAGTTTCTATTAGAAGTTTATTTTCAAACTGATGCTTCATTGACAGCAATTGGTGCCATACTGAGACAAGTAGATGAACTTGAGGACGAACATCTGGTGGCATATGTGAGCCAGAAACTCTATTAGCCGCTGAGAGGAACTACACCATGACTGAGCGTGAATGCCTTGCAGTCATTTATGCATGCAAGCAGTTTCAGGTGTACATCCACATAATGCACTTTAAGGTGGTAACGGACTACTCTTTGCTGCATTGGCTGCACAATTTAAAAGAGCAAGAAGGATGACTGGCCTGATGGGCACTTAAGCTCCAGACTTATGATTATGAGATTGTCCACCAAGCAGGGGCTTCTCACCAGAATGTGGATGGCTTATTGCGGTTGCCAGTGGTCCAGATGTATACCCACAGGCGGATGAGCTATTCCAGAGAATGGCTGATGGAAAAACTGGGGACGAGCCCTGAGAAATACAAGGTGCACTATAGGAAAGTGATGGAAAACACCAAGACCATGGATGGACAAGTATTTAAGACAATCAACGGGAAGTGGTTATTTCTCTTAAAACCGTCAGGAAGAGCAGCTATAGTGCAAGCTGCTCACAAGAATGTTGGGCATGGAGGCCTGAGGAAGACAACTGACCATATTTGCTATACTATTACTGGTAATCGATCAAATACAATGTCATGGATTATCTAGCATGTTGTGCGGAGTGCCAGCTGCACAAACCACATAAGAATACAACTGGATAGTGACTGGCCCGCCCTGGATTTGCCTGGCACACGGTGTCCATTGACGTGATGGGACCACTGATGATGAGCACAGGGTGAGTCAAGTACATTATAGTTGCTATTGACCATATGATGAGATGGGTTGAGATGAAGGCCCTAATGAGAGTAGATGCTACCAGTACTGCAAGGTTCATCCTGGATCAAGTGGTATACCGGCATGGATGCTTGCAGGTCCTGCTTAGCAACAATGGGACCAACTTCATGTCTCATGTGATCCCAAGATTAAATGAGATAATGGGGATCTGAGGAGTCATGTCATTACCTTACCGGCTGGAGACATATGGACTGGTAGAACGGGTGAATGGAATGCTGGCTGTGATGTTGAGGAAGTTAGTCACAGGGCGAACTTCCGCTTGGGGAACATACCTGAGTTTGGTGACGTTTGCCTACAGTATTAGTCTTCATACAGCGACAGGAAAGACGCCGTTTGAATTTTTATATGGGAGAAAGGACACGTTGCACTAATTTTATATTCAGTGGTGGAACCTACATTGGGGATGAATACCAAGCAATACCTGAACTGAATGACGAGTATCCTGATTGATATGCAATCACAAGCTTTATTACAACCTTAAAGAAAAGGATATGAGTGAAATTGATGGACGATAAGAACTGACCAGCCTTAACTGAATATTGAATAGGGGAAAAATCTGCCTATTGCGATATGCATGGTTTCAGATGAAGAAACAGATTTGATGCATTGTGGTTGGGTCTGTTCAAAGTAATTGCCAAGACGGCGAATGATGCTTATTCCATCAAGAATCTCTTGGATGGAAGAGTTGTAAATCGAGTTCATGCTAAGTATCTAAAGCATTGGACTGATGAAAAATAAAAGAGTTCTCAAAAGAACAATGTCTCATTAAGTTGGTCACGTCCTGATGATTAGGTCAAGTCTTAAAAAAGGACCTCTGAACCAATCTAGATGGTTAAGTCCGAAAAAAGGACCTCTGAACTGTAGAAAATTGGCATGTTTAAGTAACCAGGACCCAGTTTGGGAAAAAATAAAAAAGATGGACTTCTGAACCAAAACAAGGTCAAGTCCCATAGAAAAAAAAAGAATCAATATAAAAAAATTGATAAAAGATATCTGAAAAATTATAGGCTACTTAGAGAAAAAGCCAATATAATTTTATACTTTTTTATTTTTATTATCTGTCCTTGGTACATGGATGATTCCGCCTATGTCACCTCTTGGGGGAGGATGGATCACAATAGGAACAGCCCATTAAAATTGATATGAGATCAGACGCTAGAGAGGGCTAGACCTACACAAAACCAAGTTTTTTGAGTGGACGCAGAGCCCTGTAAGAAAGCAACTAGGGGAAGGGAAATTGAGATGTCAGATGAAGCCAATTGTGAAACCCTGGAACAGGGAGGAAAGCAACAGTATAAGAAGAGGCAATGGGCGAATAAACCCGAGTAATTCCAATATGGTACCGGAGCCAGAAGATTAGTTCTGAGCGCCTGACAACGGGCTTCATCAAGAACACTGGACATGTGGGCCAGTAACAAAGAAGGGATGCTTTATGGGGTTGCTGAATCATGCCCCCTATCAATGCCATCAGCAGAAGATACCAATGGGAAGCGCTGGAGAAGAGATAGTCATGCAGGGAGCGGATTGTATCCTGCAAGTGGTGACTATGGGCTTCTTGGAAGCTAAAGCTGAATGAATAGTGGAACCCAGGAAAGGCTGGAAGCTTCATTGACCAACTTTGAAGAACATGGCCAGCAAAGCAAAGAGCATAAGTGATGGTATCCTGATCCAGGATGTTATCAAGATCAGAGGGATTCAGCTCTAGAGTCAAAGCCTCGGTGACTTGGGCCCAAAGTTCAGCATAGGGAGCTTGAAGTGAATACTGTTACCAATTGTGAGCTCAGAGACTAGAATAGCGGGTTTGTAATATTGACTGAGTCTATGAGGAAGAGGAACTCAGGGAGCAGGTCTGACTTGGCAAGAAACAAACGATCAAGAGCAACTGGCATAATCTCCAGAGCATCTATGATGATGGTTGGAGCATCAGAAAAAGGAGCTGAATCTAGGAGAGTTTCAAAATCCAACTCTGGAATTGATGACAGAGGAAGAATTGGCCAAGAGTTGTTTAGAACTATAGCCAGCCTGGTTTTGGAGGGATTAGTTACCGTTTTCAGTAATTTGACAGAAGGACTAGCTGCTGGTGCCAACTAGGCGTATGAGTCCTGGAAGAACCATAAAAGGGGTTCCGCTGAGAATCTCAACTCATCTTCTGGAAGGGACAGAGGTCTTGATCAGAAAAACTATTCAGAAGCTGCTGGTATCATGACTTGGAATTTGACATATGAGCTGAATGAGAGGGTGATGTTGGACTTATATGGAAGTTGACATTATGCACTCTACAATCCATTAAGCTCCAATTTCGGAGAAATTAATCTCAAAATTAATGGGATAAGCTCTCCAAGGGAAGATTTAGGAATAACTTGAGCCAAGAGGTTATGAAAGAAATAACAAGGTTGAATAGAAATAAGTATTTCTAATTGAGCCATGAAATGAACATTGATGGCAAGAGTCTCCTGTCTATGATGAGGAGAAAATCAGGAAATCAAGGACGCCAGACCAAGAATCCTGTATATGACAGTGGGTCATATACCCTGATGGGGAAACCAGATCCTGGGACTAATATTGTCACAAGTAAATCGATCAGCCCAGAACAACAGTAGATCATGGGGATCATGCTCTGAGAAGGTGGTAGCGAGGAGGAAGAGGAAAAACGCCAAATGCTGAAGGTCATCCCGAGCAGCATTGAGTATTGATGAGTGTACTTCGCTTGAACCAATGAAGAATTCAACCAAGTGTCTAATGCAGTGTTCTCATGACATGGTCCTTTTCTCACTGGAAATCTAGGCAAGAGGGGGGATGTGTTGGGATTTTTGCCCATATTCCCAGCCTGCTAGATTACCTGGTATCGCTAGGGGAAAATTCCCTAAGGAAAAGTGAATCAGAAATTGGTTGGCCCAAGCTTTGGGTAACTATGTTTGGGGGATTTTTGGGATATTTATCTGGTTGTATCCATCAGGGATCGATCCTAATGAATACCTAAGATCTCATCGGGCAGAGTGGCTGACGAAATAGGGGCATCTGATAGTGATTAACTATCAGGTGTACCAATTGGGATCAGTCAGGTTTCATCACCAACTGATTGGGAATGAATAGCAAGTTGCAAGGCGAGTGATGCTGCCTGCAACTAGCAAATTGATTGGTTGGTGAGTGACCTGCCTTAATGGGTAATAAGTCCCATTACCTAAGCAGGTTGCTAAATCAAATATGGTTGGTTCACTTGGATTGAGAGGAAAACGGAAGAAACAAGTTTTCTGACTCTTTCTTTTTAGGTCTTGAGGATGTACAATGATGAAATCCTAGCCAGTATGGGGAAGACCATAGCTGCTGAGACAAGGATGAGTGAGTCAATGGCAATGGCTTCTGTTTCATCGAAGAGGTGTCAACTGAGGGTTAGACAGCTGAATTTCCCATTATATATATTCCCTAGGATTCACTTTAATAAAAAACAGCATTTAGTAAAACAGTAATATTTAGAGTTAGATAATAAGAGTTATTTAGTTCTAAGGTCGTCCATTTGGTATTTAGTTAAACTATCATCATCTTCCATTGTGCTGTTATATCTCAAGGATATTATTGCTGTGGGCAATAATTGGAAGACTCTCAGAGAGAAGAGTAAAGATCCGAGCGGGGATCTAGAGAAGAAGGAGCCACAATTGAGGATAGTTTCCAACTGTGTGTTGGGCCAAAGAGACTTTCACTGGGGTATCTTAGTAAAGATTGGGTGAACAAGAGCCAAGAAACGAATCCCTATGAGTATGACATCATGACTATTTAATCAGGAATACTGGCCGAGCATTGGGCTGAAATATAGTTCATACTCAACTACAGATAATAGTCTCCATAATATTATTGATTAATAATTAATTCTACTATACAACGCGATGAAGTGCATGAGGAAACTGAACCTGTGCAGTAAAAAGATTACTAGGTTGCTTGCAAATAACAGCCACCAGTAAATTTTTACACCAAGTCTACCGCATCTGCTTCCTCCAGTCACCCTCAGGTCCACGTTGTCAAGAACCAGAAGAATTTTCAACCTCAATACTCCTACTGCAAAGGATTCCATCATAGCAGCAAGACTTGTTGGAAAAGACTTGCTGAGGAGGCAAGAAAACGTCCGCCAGCATGAAGGATGAGGCACTTTATGCTGACATCCCTGCACCGCCTCAAGAATGTTTAGTATTCCCTAATGAGTTTAACACTGTCATTCCAGAAGAAAATGATTGGTACTCATTGATACTAAAGTACCTGATACTGCTTACTCTTCATCTGATGAATATCCTATGTTCCTCACTTTACTACTGCAGTTCATTATATTAGTCACTTGTGTCACCATTTAAGTACACAAAATCCCTTTCCACGCCATTGTTGACAGAAGTTCTCCCATGAATGTTTTTTTAAATTAAAATAAGCACATCTGATTTGCTCCAAAATTGCCCCATTAAATGGAATATGCACAGCTGTTCTGAAATGCAATTAATCAATTGGTGTAACTCTGGGGGAGTGGCCCCTCTGCCTAGATTGGGCAGTATTCCCATTTCACACCAAGAAAATTCTAAGAGGGCAGCTGTCCCCCATGTCACGCAGGGCGATCTCGCCTAATTGGCAGACAAGCGTTGGGTGACAGCCATCCCTATGAAATCTCCCCCTGATCTCCCGCAATTTCCTCTACCAAATTAGTAAGAAAATTAAAGAAATTTGTGCTGAAATATCCAGAATACCTACTCCCATAATAATAAAGCCCAATGGGAATACACATTCAGGTAATGGAGTATTGGGGGTCAAATCCTCAGTCACACTTGCCAGTGGCATCAAGCCACTGAGAAATGATGGGTTCAATTTGAAATATGCCTCTAAAACTTATGAACAACGCCTGGTGGGCTTGTACATATTAAGTCAAGAATGCTCGGTGTCAGATCTGCAGTGAAATTTGATGAAGGTGTCAGGCCATTGTTGAAAGTCGTTTCCAGCTCCAAACCATCCACTCTCATATTAGGATCATAAGTTGAGGAATACCGCTTGGCTGAATGGACGCCAAAGCAACTGGGTGCAGGTGGGTTGGGTATCCCAAACATTTTCCTGACTTCTTGGGACCACACCTATGTGAGGTGGCCCTGGGAGATTCCCATTGCCCATTGGGTGAGATGCCATTTTTTAACCATTGGAAAAATGAAAAAGCTGAAATTTGGGAAGCCGAGGCCAAAATCAGCAGCAACTTGGTCCACCGCTGAATCTTTTGATGTCAATTCCCAATAGATTTGATCTTATTTTCCCCTCAGTCAAAGTTCGCCAGTTTAGGCCAAATCTTAAGGGCCCCAATCCTGTGATTTGATAGTTATCTCCCAAATCGACAACTATTAAATCAGTAATAACATACTGAGGAAATTTTCAGTTGATTTTCTTTCCTTAACTTTTCAATAAAAAATCCCTTTACCCAATTTCAGTTCTTATCTCGTAAAATCCAAACCAACCCTACCAATTCACCTATTTCAACAACCTACAGGCCCTGGGGCCGTGTTTACCTGGTTTGTTGCTAGAATTTTATACATGACTATGGCTCATGGGCGCTCAGTGGCAAAATTCCTTCCTGGATTCATATTGGTTGCACAAGCAATAGTGCCACTGGCATTTGGGCTTGTCATTTGGGTGCTTCGGCACTTAAACTGGCAGGCCAGTCTAAAATTAACTTTCTGTCTTCATCACATAATCAACCGACCATTTTTTAACCATTTTCGCCCTTCTTGTTGAGATGGGCGCAGCAGTGGCCATTTTTAATTAAATAAGGTTTTAAAGAAGATCTACTTTAGACGCAATACTCTAGTGCATCCCATATTCACTCAACCAGCCCTCCAAAATGGATTTCATGCTAGGAGCCGCAGAGGCTGCCTTGGTGTTAAATCGTTACTCCAAATAAGTATCTGAATTTATTCCAAAAGTCGTCATGGCCCCCACCCATGTCAGTATACTGGCATCCTGACTTATGAAAAAGGTGCCCAAGTCACAAACCTTGTGTTTTCCCCCACTCCTATTGCAATCTCTTCCTTATCTATGGACTCAACTATAGCTTCCAATAAAAAATCTCCGCCTACTTTATATTACCAATGAGGATTAGTATTGGATCACATCAAGTGCCTTTTGAGGCCTTGGTTGAAACTGGTACAGAGGGTAATTTTATGAGCGTAGAGTTGGCCCACCATTTGAACTTGACCCTGGTCTTGGGTCCTACAGCGATGGTGCTTCGTCAGCCTTCCAGCCCTCATACAAAGTATGATGTCTAAGACCATTCTCAGTTCACCAGTTAAGCTTTTGTGATAGATTCTCCATAATGCCAAATTTGGTGTTTCTGGTAATTTCTGGGGGTAAGTTGGTGGCGTTGGCAGAATATTAGAATTCATTTTGAGTCTAATATGTTATCATTCTCTAATAGCAAGACGGAGGGTGAGTTCTTATTGTTGGATACCCTCACTAAAGCTTGTGGCTGTAGTTTGATTACAACATTTGGTTCCCCCATCAGTCTTCCACCTGATTTTATCGTTGAATTGATGGGATATCAGGCTATTTTTGACTCTACCAAGGCTGATCGCCTTCCCCCTCATATGAAATTTGATTTGGAATTTCATACAACAGTGCAAGTGATTAACATAAACTGTTCACTTTACCCGCATACAGTGGAAGAGAAGGTGGCCCTTAACGCATGGTTGGACGACATGCTTCAGAAGGGTTGGCTTTTCAAAGAAACTTCCCCAGTTGTTTCCCCCATCATCTTTTCCAAAAAAGCTGATGGTTCCCTTCGCCCCTGCATGGATTATGGTCTCCTCAATAAGGTCACAGTCCACAATCCCTGCCCTCTGCCTTTGGAACTGATGATCAGGCAAGCAATTGCTAAATTGTGGGTGTTCTTGAAACTTGACCTTGTCAATGCCTTCACCCAGATTCAGGTGGTGGAAGTCCAGGAATGACTTACTGTAATATAAGCAAAATGGGGTATTTTCGGTTTTGAGTAATGCCTTTTGGGCTAAAAAATGCACTGCTACGTTCCAGAGGATGAATGATACTGTGTTGGGTGATCTCCGGTTCACCTATGCAGTAGCTTATATTGACAATATTTTGGTACAAGCCTAACTCCTGAACACCATAAAATAGACTTAAAAAGCAGTTGTGGAGGCCTTACATAAGGCAGACATGTTTGTCAAGCCTCTAAAATGCAAATTTATTTAGAGGAAATCACATTTTTTAAGTAATCTCATTTTAAAGTATGGGTACGCTATTCCCCCTAACATGTTGGACGCCATCCGTGAGTGGCCAACTCCAACGACACAAAAGCAATTAAGAATTTCTTGGGCACTATAATTTTCTTAAAGAAGTTCTCCCCAGATTTATCCCAGTTAGCTGCCCCACTTCATCCACTCACAGGTAAGAATGACCCCTTCCATTAGACGCCTGAGTGCCAGCAGAAATTGGGTCAATCAAGGGTGTGCCTTTGTCACCACCCATCCTAAAACATGAGGACCCCTCCAATCCCTACGTTGTAGCACGCAATGCGTCATCTGTTGCAGTGGGTGATATATTGCTTCAGGAGCATGAGGGGTTAGAGCACCCTGTCACCCATTTTTCCCACATACTTTCTCCTACAGAACAGTCTTGGGCCATCTACAATAAGGAGCTGCCAGCTGTGGCGTGGCCCTGATCCACTGGCGGTATCTTTTTCTGGGCGCTCAACATGAGTCACCAATGTGAAAGGATCATCAAGCCCTTCTATACTTTGCAAAACACAGAAGTTGGCACACTGGCAAGCTCAAACCTACCAGGATTTGTGCAGCTTTAACTTCAAATAAGAATTTGTGAAAGGAGCATTAAATGTTCTGACTTCTTGAGTTGTAACCACGTACATTGCCCTGTAGTTTCAGATGAGGCGGATTTGGTTACTATTATCCCTCACACCAAATCTTATCCATCATCCCTCCCATGGCTTTAACAGTGGACTTAGATCAATATGCACCCCTACTCTCCCGAGTTTTGGCAGCGCAAACAGCCTGTTATGAAGGGGTGGACCTTTTGGAGTGGATGTCCACCCTGCGTCAAAACATTTATTATATTCCCAGAGTGAGGGTCTCATTCAATTTCATTAGAGAGTTTGGGTTCCTCCCCTTCTTCAAGCTGAAGTGATTCAGGCTCACCATGATCCTGCCACAGTTTGACACCCTGGTAATAAGAAGTGCCTCAACTTGATCAAGCGTACTTATAATTGAGCAGGCTTGTCAAAAGATGTTCCTTCAATGATTTCAGATTGCATAACTTGTGCTCATGACAAGTCATATCAGTTGTGCAAGAATGGTCTTCTTCATCCCTTACAACAAGAAGAGGGTCCAAGGACATTAGTGTCCGCAGACTTTATCATTGAACTTCCCTGCCTCAATGGGTTCACCACAGTGATGGTGGTGGTTGACCGCCTCACAATTTACCCTCTTTATTACTTGTTCCGCTGCTATCACTTCTGAGGACTATACTCGACTTTTCGTGCACCATTTACTCTCAATGTTTGGCCTCCCTCAGAAGATTGTCAGCAACCGTGGTCCCCAGTTTACAGCGTGGTGTGGAATGAACTTTTGTTGATCTTAAAAATTACACCCTGTTGATCCATGGCATATCATCCCCAGTCTGATGGACAAACTGAGAGGGTTAATCAGATCCTGTAACAGTACTTGCGCTACTATGCTGCAGCCGCACAGGATACCTGGGCTGATGACCTCCTACTCGCTCAGTTTGCATGTAATATTGAAATGCATGCCTCCACTGGATTCTCTCCATATATAGCGACCTTGGGGTAAAACCCCTCATTCTCAGTTGACCGTGCCTTTGCCTAGAGGTACCAACCACCGCCAATCATGTCCAACATATCCAGACAACGCAGTCCTTTATTTTGGGAGCATCTCACTAAGGCTATAAGAGACTATAAATGGTTTGCAGATTGGAAGCGGCTCCAGGCTCATGACATCAAGGTCAGTTCATATGTCATGCTCAATATGCGCCATTTGTGGATGCAGGTGACCTCATGTAAGTTTGCAAGCAAATGCTTGGGTCCCCACTTTGTGGAGGAAGATTTAGGTAATGGTGCTTTTCAGTTAAGACTGCCGCTCTATTGGAAGCAACACCCAGTCTTTCATGTTTCTCAGTTATCCCCATTCAAGGGAGCAATTCCATCGTATCCAGAGCCTATTGTAGTCAAAGATGTGGAAGAGGCTAAAGTGGAGGGCATCTTTGCTTCCCACAAATATCATTGATTAGTTCAATATCTCATCAAATGGGAAAGGCTATCCAGCCTAAGAGAACAGTTGGGTCAGAGCTTTGATTGTATAAACTGCTCTGAGCTGGTCAAGGCGTTCCATTTCCCCATCGGGAAGCTCCTCGTCCTCTCACAAAAACTGATGCTTTGATGGCGATCAAATTGCCTAAAGCCCACAAAAATGCGATTATAGCACAATTCCCTAGTAGTGGCGCCCCCCTTTTGGCAAAAGGGAAAGGTAATGTAAGTTCAGGGGAGCAGCCTTTCTGTCTATATTGGGCAGTATTCCCATTTTCCATCAAAAAAATCCTAAGAGGACCGCTGTCCCCCTTGTCACACAGGGAGATCTCGCCCATGTGGTAGACGAGCGTTGGGTGACAGCCACCCTCTGAAAATTCCCCCACCAGTTCCCACAATTTCTTCTGCCAAATTAGTATAGAAAATTGAAGAAACTTGTGCTGAAATAGCTGGAATACCTACTCACATGGTAACGAGGCCCAACAGGCAGGTACATTCAGGCAATGGAGTATTAGGGGTAAAGTCCTCAGTCACACTTGCCAGTGGCATCAAGCCACAGAAAAATGATGTGGTCAATTTGAAATCTGCCTAGAAAACTTTGGAAATAACGACCTGCGGATTTTGTACCTATTAAGTCAAGAATGCTTGATGTCAGATCTGCAGTGAAATTTGTTTAGGGCGTTGGGCCATTGTTGAAAGTAGTTTCCAACTCTGAACTCTCCCCTCTCATATTAGGATCATCACTCAAGGAATACCGCTTGGCTGAACAGACACCAAAGTGACTGGATGTGGGTTTGGTATCCTGAACCCGTTCCTGAATGCTTGGGACCACACCTATATGAGGTGGCCCTGGGAGATTCCCATTGCCCATTGGGTGAGATGCCATTTTTTAACCGTTGGAAACATGAAAAAGCTGAAATTTGGGCTGCTGAGGCTGAATTGGCAGTGACTCAGTCCACTGCAAACTCTTATTGATGTTGATTCCCAAAAATTGACTTTATTTTCCCCTCACTCAAAGTTCGCCAGTTTATTAAAACTTTAAGGGCCTCAATCCCATGCTTTGATAGTTATCTCCCAAATCAACCACTATTTAATCATTCATAACACACTGAGGAAATTTTCAGTTGATTTTCTTTCCTTAACTTTTCAATAAAAAATCCCTTTACCCAATTTCAAATCTTATCACGTTTAAATCCAAGCCATCCCTCCCAAAATAACTATTTCTCAACCACAGGCCCTGGGACGTGTTTACCTGGTTTGTTGCGAGTCTTTTATACATGACTACATCTCTTAGGCGCTCAGTGACGAAATTTCTTCCTGGACTCATAACGGTCATGCAAGCAGCAGTACCACTGAAATTTGGGCTTGTCATCTGGATGCCTCGGCACTTAAACTGGCAGGCCTTCTAAAATTAACGTGCAATCTTCATAACAATTGGGGCCTACTCTTCTCTATTAGTTAACTTTCAAAAAGCTTTATGCGAATACTCCCAATGTAGCTCTAGATAACCCAAGCTATGAACTTTTCCTCAGGACTCAGTTTCTCTAAGACTATTGGCTGTAGTGCACTACATCAAGGGATTTTTATCCTTGCTGGGAAACAGGTTCCTCTCTTTTTGAAACCTCATGCAATACCCAGAAGGGGGTCAAAGCCTGGGTTTTTAGAGAGTGAAAGCCAAATAACTGACTTTAGTATCAGGTAAGGGGCTCTTACATATAGATACCACCTCTTGCGGTTGATGGACAAGAAGGCATGCCAATCTATTTGATTAAAACAACTGCTATACTACCAAAATCCCAATATTATCATTAGTACCTGAATTCACATCAATGTCCTCCAGATACCTGCTGGAGATCTGGGGCTTAGATAACCCATTTGTCAAGGAGGGCATTACTTGTATGGGAATTTTAGATACCGCCTATACTGGATCCATATTGGCGTTGTTGGCTAACCTTACTAACAAACCTAGGATAGTGGGACCTAATATTCTGGCTGCTTATGTGCGCCTCCTACCTGTAGAGGCCCTTGACGACATCCACAGCTTTGGAAGTCTAAGGGATTATGGGTTGAAGCCCCCATAGGTAGCTCTAGTTGACACCTGTATCAGGCAAGAGCTCACTAGTGAGCAACAGAGTCAGGTTAAGAATTTAAGAAAGAATACTCAGACCTTTTCTCAATCTCTACCTACAATTTCAGAAAAATGAGTGGGGTTCAACATCACGTGGAATTTAGGGACGCTCCCCATTCAGTCCTGACCCTACCAAAAATTAAGATTGAGATAACTCATGAAGCTGTTGAGATCAAGCGACTACTTAAAGCTGGGCTATTAATGCCTTCGCGCAGACCTTGGGCCTCCCCCTCTTGTTAGTTCTGAAGAAGGATGGAAGCCATTATGTGGTGATGGACTATTTCAGGATCAACTCCATCACCAAGAAGGACAGTTATCCCTTGCCCCAAAATTGGAAACCTTCTCCACTTGAAAGTCAGGTCGCAATATTTTTTCTACTATGGACCTCGCAAGCAGATATTAGCAAGTGATTCTTGCCCCTGAAGATATAGCCAAGTTTGTGCTTATAGCCAATGAGGGTATATTAAAACCTTCGAGGATGCCCCAGGGCCTTTGCAATGCGCCCGCTACCTTTTAACACGCCATGGACAGGATCCTAGGTAACTTAAGCTATCCTGTGTTCCTATATATCTTGACAATACACTGTCTTTTATGAATCCTTAATGTCATGAGGAACATCTCTGGGAAGATTTTTACCATTTTAGAAAAGTTTTAATAAAGCTCAAGCCTTCAGTACGCTCCTTCTTTTAATATGAGATGGAATTCCTTGGACACAAAGTCCCAAAAGATGGCAACCAACCCATCCTGGATAAAATCAACGCCATTTAGAAGATATCGCGCTCTCAGAGCCTTAGGGCTATTCAAGTTTTATTGGCATGATGGACTATTACTGTAAGTTCATTTCCTGGTTTTCTGATTTGGCTGATCTCCTGAGCTATCTCGCTAAAAAGATGTGCCCTTCAAGTGGCGACCTAATAAAGAGCAGGCGTTTATTGCACTTCAGACAAATCATGTAAAAAACCTATTTTGGTTCATCTGCATTTTAATTTGACCCTCATTGCTATTCACAGATGTTAGTGATGTTGCTGTTAGGGACATACTGGCTCAGCACGATGAAAATCAGGTAGATCACCAACTGGCTTACTTCAGCAAGACCCTGAGCAAGGCTGAACGAAAACTATACATTATTGAGTGTAAGTGCCTGACAGTTTTATTGGCAATCAAAAATTTCAGCCTACCTATATGACCCTCATTTCACCATTGTCGCTGACTATTACTCACTCCTATGGCTGCAGCAGATGAGAGTTTGGATAGAAGGTTAGCCAGATGGGCTCTAAAGCTGCATAACTACGATCTCTCTATAGTCCATCACATAAAGCAATTCACCAAAACGCCAATAGTCTCTCTAGGATGCTAGTACTGGCCGCTTTTCCCCAGGACGAACTGTATGATATAATTGGCTGGCCCAAATGATGGGAATTGGAGGCTAATGAGATCCTGGACAAGCTCCAAAAAAATGACTAAGGAACTCAAATTAAAAAAGGAATGTTATAAGAAAGTCAATAAGAAATTGTTTTCATATATCCACCCTTCTTATCAAACTGACATTACGCAAGGATGGTATATGACTGTGGGACACAGGGCAGTAAAGAAGACCTATGAATGGCTAAGGAGACAATGCTTTTAGACCAAATGGTATATACCATCCATGAAAATTCTAGAGGCTTGTATGGCTTGCTGATCCCAAGATCAGTACATTCCACAATACTAGCACTCAGTTGTGGTCCTGTCAGGTCCCTTTAATGGCATTAACATCGATGTAGAGGGCCCTCTACCCTTCAGGTTGCATAGCCATAAGTATATTCTTTTAGCCACAGACTATTTGACTAAATGGGTTGAAGCATTTTGTATCCTTACTGCCACCAAAAAAGCCATGTCCCTATTCCTTATTTAATCTGTTTCCACCAGCACGGATGAACACAATCTTTAATTTTAGACAATGGGCTTAACTTTAACTCACAGTTATTTTAAGAACTAACTTCTCTTTTTGGGACTAACCAAAGTTTCACTGCCCTCTATAACCCTTATACCAATAGTGAAGTGGAACGTGCTAATGGAACCTCATCTATATCCTGCAGAAGCTGGCCGCCTCCGACCATATTCACTAAAACCACTATTTACCCAGAACCTTGCTTGCTTATTGAATAAGCTACCATCAAATCATCAAGATGTCCCCCTTTGAGGATCTATATGGGCTTGCTCCTCGTTTACCAAGTAGTGTTCAGCCCCTGATTGATACCGCTATACCTATGAGAACTCTAATTTAACTAAGAGTACCTTATATGATAAGATTTTCTGGTTTCAAACCTTAGCCACACAAGGCATTGCCACCACCACAGAAATGAAGACATCCCAATCTAATGTTGGCTGATCCTCATTACCAATTTTTCAATTAGACCTCATTGTCTTTTATCACCATTGTCCTGGAGGTTGACATAAAATCTTGACGTTCTTTGGTTTAGACCTTATAATTTCATTCAAAATATGAACTCCAGGTACTCCATTGCTGACACTAATCAGGAAACTTTGTGAACTGAATACATGGCTAATTTCTTCAGCCCTATACCCCCTCTGACAGGATCTTGATGGGGGCGTTGTAAGGATTTGAGACTATGAACGAGTTTAAACCCCTACTCCAAAGTTGAGCCTCACCAGATTAATTTTCAAGCCAACTTGAGTGAGACCTGTCCCTAAATGCACCAATACAAATTTAAATCAGGAAGCATCATGTGCACGAGAATCAATAAAGATGTATAAAGGGTATTCATCCAAGCTTCCTGAACCTCGAGAGGTGTAACCCTTACCATTGCAATAATGATGAATATGCAGAACAATGAATGCGCCAACCAGGCAGTCGATATGTAAGGCTTTAAAAAGTTCCTGACCATACAGTCCCACGAAATCCCTCAGGCACAAAGTCCCCACTCACCTATAAATATTGACGCTTTTTAAATCATTAAAGTAGGCATTTTAACCTTATATTTTAAATTTTTATCAACCTCTCTGCTAGTCAATATATAAAGCTCATATTTAAAGTTTGGCTACTGTCAAGAGAACTGTTACGCTGAGAGTTAACATCCAGAGTCTATATGGGGTTCTTTTGGGTTGTATACAATTACCTGGTTAATGTTAGAACAAAGCTTTTGTCAACTAATGTAAGATACAGTTCATTAAATTACACAAAATACACACACCTTTTTGTCTATGTGGAAATCTTTAAAGGAGATGCCTGTCTAATGCCTCTTTACCTGCCTGGTATCAGCATCCTACCACTATGTTGATGATCATCTTTTAGCTAGTGTTACTACTGAGTATAATATATTAGATGATGAAGGGTTGGCTGCCAGTGCCTGTTAACCATGAAGCTGCTTCAGTTAAAGTCTGTTCTGTTCAGCCCCTACTGGGAACCATGGACTTGGAAAAAGTTTCTGAGGTTTTTGATAAGGTTCATTTTCAAGGCCACCTAACCAAGGCGTTGAGTAATACTCCTACATTTATCTATCAAATCTCTCAAGTTTTGAACGAGTTACCCAATAAGTCTTCCACTTGGGTTAGGACTCTCCTTGACAAGAAAGAGTATCTCTCTGAAACTCTTGATGAGTGTCTTCAGTTGATTGACCAGGTTGCTTTTCCTGATGAGGGCAAAGATGCAGCCTGGTCAACCTTTTTTGTTGAAAATTCAGGGGAAGGTTTAGTAAAGGAATATGCTCGTTTATTCCACCCACTGGATTGGGATACTAAATTTACTCCCTAACAGCTTCTGCAGATGTTAAGACAAAACTTACACCCAGACCTTTTCTCAGCATTAGCGGCGATGCGCTTAGCTTGAAATTTGGAAGAGGAGATATGATGTGTCATGTATGTAGAAAATCAACTTAAGTTTGCAAGAATTAAACGTGATTATGTATGAATTGGAGTACAAGAGCAGAAAAGGAAGCACATTCGCCGTGGAGAGTCTGAGCCCCTATGCCTCACAAGCATCCCAAAACAGAACAACTCATGCGTTCTGAAGGAGGCTATGAAGTTTCTACAGTAGTAAACCTCCAAGGATGGTCCAGGGTGGTCTAGATCAACTTAAATCTCCAGCTCCCTTTTGCAAAATTATACCAACAAAAAACCTCTTCTCATTACTCTATTTATACTTACCGCTTAAGATATTTATTTGCAAAATTTAAGAAGAATTGATAGTCATAGTAGACTCTGGGGCTAATGAGGCCTACATACAAATTGAGATTGTGCAAAAATGGAATCTACCCCTGAGTGAGGTAATAAAGGTGTCTTTAGCTGAGTCTACCAAAACTGTTACCTTTTGGAGGGTGAGCAAACCTTTCCAAATTGGACAAGGAGCACTGATATTTGAGGAGAGCTTCTTCACTCTGAACCACTTCCCTACCCTGTAGTATTGGGAATAAAATGCTAGAAGTGCTTTAACCCATTTCAGAATGCTGAACAAGGAGGTCGCTATTTAAACAGCTAATTCTTTACCAATCCAGAGGAAATTCATAACCTGGGAGTCTTCATCATAAAAGATCAAAATCTTATCTGGAGAAGCCACCGATAGCGCCTTACCTGTGGTATATGCTGAGTTTGACGGTGTGTTTGGGGCTCATGATCTCCCTAATTTGACGCATATGGTCCATTTTCTCTCAATCTTAAGTTTCAGCCAGAATATGACTTGACCCTAGTTTGTCCCATCAACACCTTGAACCAAAGATCAAAGGAAGCGCTAGAGATGTACATTGACTCCATGTTGAAATCTGGATCCATTGTACCCTCCAAGTCTTTCGTGGTCTTTCTAATTTTGTTGGTACCTAAGGGCAGTGGTAAGCTGCGCCCTTTCTTAGACTTCCATAAACTAAATGAGGTGACTGGATTTGACTCTTACCCCAACCCCTCTTTGAGAACATCTTGCCCATGATCTAAAAAAGCACTTGGTTTACCAAGTTAACCCAGTAAAAGCGTTTCATCAAGTACCAGTGCACTCCCAATCATCAGAAGTTCACAGCAACAATAACATCTAGGAATTTCTAAGTATCAGGTGATTTCCTTTGGCCTAAAGAATTCCTCGGCTGTTTTCCAATGGCTAAAAAATCATGTGCTTCACGATTTATTATGACGTTGTTGCATCACATATATAGACGATGTACTAGTGTTCTATGTATCTGATGAACAGCACATAAAGGACGTTAAGTTTGTGTTGAAAGCCATCCATTATGCAGAACTCAAAATGAACCCCTTAAAATGTGTGGTCCATTAGACATCAGTAAAGTTTTTGGGGAACGTGTTTAAGGGAAGACTGGTGGTATGTTTCAACATGATTAAGGTCATTAAGGAATGGAAGGCCCTAATTGATCAAATTGATGTATGAAGTTCTTCAGGAGCAGTCAACTTCCTGAGACAGTTCTCTAAGGACCTTTTTGCGGTGCTGTACCTATAACTAGGTTAACTGGGAAGGTGCTCTTCTGTTGGGGCGCGGAAGAAGAGTAAGCCTTCCAAGAAATTAAAGGAACTACTATTGAAGTCACTGTCTTGGCTCATTCTGAACTAGAGAAATCATTTATACTATAAATTGATGCACTCAGCTGTGCAATCAACGCTGTCCTTCTTCAACAAGGGGAAAATGATATAGAAAATCCCATTTGCTATTTCAGTAATAAGATGGAATACACAGAGACCAATTGTCCTAGTTATGATGAGGAGTTGTTGGCAATAGTGGCGTACCTCCAGTAGTGGCAACACAACCTGATGTACGTGTGATGGCCCATCATTATCCATACTGATCATAAAGATTTAAGATTCTATAAGAAACCACAATGGACCAAACAGAGATAATCTCGTTGGCATCTGGAGGTGTCTAATCTTGTTTTTAAAATTAAATGCTTTACATGCAAGTAGAACTTATTCTTTAATCTTTTAAGTCGGGACCCCAGGTTAGCTTATACCAACCATAAGCTAGACGATACAAATACTGCTACCATGTTGCCTTCTAACGTTTTTGATTTAATCAAAGATGGTTCAAGTGAGATCAAAAGAAGAATTTAAGTTGCCCAAAGAAGAATGAAATATGGGAAGATGCTACCAAAGGAGCTGTTTAATGGAACTTTAACCATTTACAGGAATTTTAGCAAAGAGGAGAATTAAATCCATTACTAAGGAAAGATGAGGGTCCATATGAAGAGTTTAAAGAAGTTAAATTAGAGGCCTGCCACAACTATCCGCTGGATGGACATCTGGGATCACCAAAACCATGGAGCTAATCACCAGACACCGCTCATAGACTTTGTTAGTAAGAAGAGTTAAGGGTTATGTTACCCAATGTCTGACTTGTGCTCAAGTCAAGCCTTTGATGCGATCTCCTTATAGGGAAGTTAATGCCCCTGCAGAGGCCCAACACGCCCTGGTGATCCATTAGTGTGGATACTACACCTCTCCACTTAAGTCCAGGGGAACAGATTCCATAATGGTTGTTATTGAACGGTTAACTAAGGACACTGAACTCAATCTTTGTTCCATGCAGATCACTTAAAAGAGGCTAGCAGCTTTGTTTTTGGAGGAACTTTTCTCTTACCATAAGGTGTCAAGGAGATAATCTCTGATTGTGGACCCCAGTTTGTATCAAAGTTTTATAACCATCTAATGACAGACTTACAGATCAATCCCTTCCAATCCTCTGTCTACCATACTCAATAAGATGGTCAGACAGAGAGAGTAAATCAGATACTTGAACAAGAACATCATTACTATGCGTCTGGCCGTCAGATAACTGGATGTATTGGTTATGATTATCTCAGTATCCTTAAAACAACCTGGTCCATGATTTAACTAAAATGTCTCCTTTCTTTACTAACAAAGGGTATCATCTGTATACCTGGGACACCCTAGTGGGAGGGCAGAGCGCCACAGCGGACAAGATCACCAAGAATTTCAAGGAGTTTTCAAAACCTCTGAAGTAACGTTCAGATTGGATAGCAAATTTCAGAAATGGAAAACGGAAAAGAAGAGGAGGGGCAATCCTGGAATAAATGTGGAAGCGATGTGTTAATTCACACTCAGAAATACAATACCAAAGCTCTGATAAACAA